>VYXC01008352.1:370476-450884 GCA_013397175.1 Platysteira castanea
GGGGGGGGAAGATATGTGCATATTTTTGTAGGTTGAATCTTAACAACTTCTTTCCCGCATTGCTAATGTTGGAATCCTATTTGTCTGAAATGAATATTTCTAATTATATATTCATGGAGCTGCATCTTGAACTTAAATACGTCATGGCTAAGTGCTTTACTGAATCTAGATGTAAATGAAAAGCTTGATAGAATAAACTATAAATAACTTCCTTAAAAATCAACTTCATTAGGAAACTCATGCTTGAATGAATGATTCCATTTTCCATAAACATCCACTCAAATTTACAAATTGCGTGGAAAATTGAATCATTATCACACAGCCACAAAAAAACCTCATTATGGCTTAACTTTTCCATATGTCCAGCATGTTGTAATGTCTGTACTAATTAACTTGGTGTTTCGTGTGTAGTTTCAGTTTCCAGAATACCTCACTGCACTGAAGATGTTTCTGCTTTCAGCTCTGAGGAGACTGAACTCTTGTGCTGGAAAGTGGTTGTGCTCTGGCAAAAGGTGCTGCTGAGGATGGATTGGTGGATGGTACTTGTCTCCTTGTCACAGGTTGTGAAGGCCCAGTGAAAGCAGGGCTTTTAGGCACTCAGGAAAGGCCCGCTGGCCAGTATAATTGATCACACTACTTTGGATGGTCTGGCAGACTCATTCATGGCATTGGTTTATATGTGCTGCATCTCTTAAAAATAATGCTGTTTTCCATTCTAACTCTGTGTGGCTAATACAAAACATCGCAAGTGCCTGCTATCTTTTGCATATCACCACAATATATTCCATAAGAAACATATAAAATGACTAGGCAGTGAAACAATTAATTGATTTTATAATGAATCATGAAATCAAATAGGCTTTGAGATAGAGTTGAGAGAAGCTGGTGTCTGATCTGATTAAGATCAATGTTATTTTCTGCCTTTTAGAACCCAGGGGCCACTAGTGAAGTCATTGGTCTTAGCTTAGCGGTCATAGAACAGTTCGACAGGTTTGACTTAGTGATTTATGAGCGACAGCTCAGTCTTGGGAGGGTCATCAGTGCAACAGGGATGTGGTTGTTTTGATGTGGCCAGATTTATATCATGGGGTGGGAAACAGGACCACAAATAATTCAATGGGTTCTGTACCTTTTGATCACATAAGAAGTTCTTTGCTGAGCTGGAATGGGGGAATTCAGTGTTCCCTTGTGGTTAAACAAATCAGTGTACTTTGCAGAAATGTTAGACATCAGTTGAGTCACGATTTTTTTGGGTTTAAATCATTACAGTGAACAGCAGGTCCAAAGAAATTCAAGAAGCTCAGCTGCTTTTGCTCTGTGGCGTGGCTTGGTTTTGTTTTCTCCATGGTGCTTTCTGTGCAACCGCCAGCCTCAGCAAGATGAATTTAAGAGACCAAGGCTTCTCCATCCCCCTGGCTCCCCATGGACTTGTGATTGTATAATCAGGATATAGCTGATAAATGTCTTTAAAAGATTTTTTTGATTTATACACCAATAGGGACATCTCGGCTCCAGAAAACTGCAGTTGTATCATTGAGTAGCGACTTGGGTAAGGAAATGTTCTTTACCTTAAAATATATGCAGAAAATGTTAATAGAAGGATTTCTAGGAGAGTAATAATTACACTCACCGGATGCATGCTACAGAAATCTCTCGGATTGAAAGGGACCATTATGAGAGCTAAGCAGGATTTAGAATTTGCCCCTGTACAAGGAAGTCCGGTATTTGCACGCAGATCTTTGCTGATATAAAACGCTCATGTTTCAAGGTTTTTTCCTGGGGATCAAAGTTCTTAAAAATCAAGAATTTACCAATGTAGAAGTATTTTCAACATCAACAAGATATTTTCATACTTCCAAATTTATAAAACACACATGAATTGAATTACTAAAAGGCACTTTTTAACTTCTCTGCTTATCCAGATTTTTCCATTTTCAGTGCCTTGGAAGCATGGCCAAAGGGAAAAGCATTCTTTTGCAAAAAAAAATCTTAACACTATTGTTCTCTTACCAAAATAATTTTCTAATGAATCACCTTCTTTACTGTGACTCCTACATATCAAGCAGTTGAGGCAGAGAGATATTTGTGATGCCACCCCTGGATGAAAATGGGAGTCAGTATATTCTCTCTGGGTCAGAGGGGAAAGGTAGTTTTCTGTTTTAACTGCCAGGAAGTAAGCCATGTCAGAGAGTTCAGGAAAGTGAATTACATTAATTTCTGTACAAGCCAACCTGAAATAAAATACTGTTGGGGGTTTTTTTTGGTTTTTTAAGTTTTTAAAAATATTTTAGTCTAATACAGTAAATTTGCCATTTAATTTGCCACACAGTAAGTCTGTGCCTCCCTGGAAAGTAAAGAGCTCTTGATTAGTTATGTGACACAATGAAGATGTATGTAGTTCTTTGCTGAGTTCCTTGATTTTTAGAAAAACTTTGAACTTTGATTATATTATCACATCTCTGCAATATCACACTGATTTTGTTTTATTCATTGCTGACTAATGTATAACTGCAAAGCATGATAATATGTTTTGAACTTTTGCCTAGATTATGAAATGTGTTAATAAGAAACAGACTATGTGGGGCAGGATTAGTTAGCCATGTCTCTCCCTTGTAGAAATGGCCCTTGATTGGACTGTGATGGGCTTGTCTCACCTGTCCCCTGTAGGGATGCCACTTGGAGGGAGCAGTCCTCGCGGCTAGGGTGAGATCCTGTGCAAGAGGATAGGCTCAGTGGGAGAGATGCCCCTTGGATGGGCTGTGACAAGCATACCTCAATTGTCCCCGGGAAGGAAAGAGCAGTTTTCTTAGGTTAAGGTGAGATCCCACCATGCTTTGGCACAGATGTAAATCCCTTGTAACCCACTGGTCCCTCCCTTTGGGACCACCCCCACCTTCCCCTATAAAGGTACAGCTTCTGCTCGTTTCAAGGAGTGAGGTGCTGGTTTTGGCTCCCTTCACGGAGTGCTGGACAATAAAGGCTCTCTCTGTGGAACCGCCACAACAGTACTCCTTTTCCTCTTCCCTGAGTCCGCCTGGGGTTACCTTGGAAGGCAGAGCTGAAATCACTGACCTGAAATCAATGCCAAGAGCTGATCACTTACAGCCACAGGCTGTCCCTCTGCAGAGGTACCCCGGAGGTCAGAGGGCTGCCCGAGAGCCCTAGGAAGCTGTCCCTTGTGGGACCTCTCTCTGGGAAGGTCATGGCACCTGGGTCAGGCTACCAGACCCCAACGGCCGCCACAACAAGGTTAAGTAAAGGAAATATCTGTCAATACATTTTGGAAGACAGCTTGAGAGAGTTCTTAAGTGGATGAGACAAAGTGAAATAGTATTCACACAATCAAATATGGCTGCAAAAAATTAATCCATTTAAATAATTTCTAGTGTATTAATACATGTTTAGATACATTAAGCTTACAGCGATTCTATCCTTGATTTACCAGCAGGCTTTTAATGTGAGGCTGGATGGCATTTTGGCACTGGGGGACAAAAATGTGGCACTGACACTGGGATGTGAACTGCTGCAGCAGCCCCTCTGCTAAGGGAGGATATCTGTTAGCTAGCTAAGTATCATTTCTGAAGGGTGGACCATGAGGTGAGGAAGGTGTCAATTCTGTTGTGAAATGTCCCTCTGGAATAGTGGCACTATTTTAAGATCAAAATGTGGCAGACACTTTACTATGGGAGAAGCCAGTGCTCCATAACTCATCGTCTCTTCACTTTTCACAGGTTTATCACATTTCAGCAGTTCTCCATAGCCCAGTGAAATCATCACAGACGCATTTTATTCAGCTGAGTCATGCTACTCTGTATGCCTGTCTTGAGCTATGGGTGACTGCAAAGCAGTAGGGGAGTCTAACACCACTTTATGAATTTAAAACCACCTCATGCTAGACCTTACAAACAAACAGCACTAGCTTTGTTTGCAGACTTTCCTTGTTCTTTATACTAAGCAAGAATCCTGAGGGTTTAAAGCATCATCTAAATCTGTTACTTAAATATATGCTAGCATGTTTTGAGAAATCTGGCTTTTACTATGGTAGTAATACCTTAAAGTTTTAAGCAATTTTTTGGTATAGTTAACATTAGAATTTTATGTATGGATACTTCTTTGGTCTAAATCAAACTTAATTTCATTCTGCAAAAGGTACAAAATAAACCTACATGGTAAACTCATAGATTGCATAAACTTGTGGAAACTGTTGGTCTCTTTTTGGGAATACTTTGCTTCCTATAAAACATGAAAGTCATGCACTAGCTAGCATGCTCACCCTCAGAAATTCTGCTTTTATACTTCTCTCTAAAATCTACCAAATATCCTTTTTTCCAGACCAGTGAAAGTTTAGCAGAGTCTTTTTAAATCTCAGCTAATCTTAACCAAGAAATTTGTCTCTCAGTGTAAGCATGCAAAACCCCATAGTTTTGGAAACTAAATCTAAATCTCAGACTAAGATTCCTGTGTACATATTTCTTATACCTTGGAGCCAAAAGTCTTTCGAAAGATATTTTTAGAGCAGCATTTGTAAAACTAAAATTAGGAGTTTGCTGACACCCTGGTTGTTAAGGGTGCCGAGTTGCCTCTTTAAAAAAAAAATACCTAATGAATCATTACATTTTCTAAATCAAAAAGTGGTTCTATGTATTCAGTTTTGACTGTAGTAAATCTTTTAATGAGACAACTATTAAACCAGATCAGTGGCTGTAATTGTTGCACTACAAAGGAAAAAAAAAATGCCTTCAACTCCTCTTCTTTGACTTTTTCTTCTTTTCAGTTCTGCCTGAGATGCATCTTCCTTCGGAGTCTTCTCATGAGATGTATGACATCACTCGGAATTACTGCATCCGGAAGAATATGGTATCAACTTACCCTTACATTTCCTGTCCAGAGGCGACCACCTCAATTAGGTGGATGTAGAGAAGCTGCGGGATCAGATAAGAGAGTTATAAAATTCTCTGGAGAAAGCAGGAGGCTCTATAGGTGACACAAAGTCAGTGGGGATCAGGAAGCAGGGAAATGCTAATGCCAGGAAGCAAATGTAGAAATCATGATACATGCCAAATCTGCCAAGACTGATAATTAGTATTAGCAATAACTTACGCAGTTATCATGAGATCACAAGGAAATAGTGACAACAAATTTAACAAGATGTTTATGTAGTTAATCCTTTGGTTGATGTTTTGATTATGAAGTGCTACAATGGTAATGAATGTGTCGTGCCTTCAGTGAGGCCTCTTAAGTGAAATAAAAACAAGTCAGTGCATGGCTAAAATTGAGGCTGTAGGGTTTTGTGCGGTGCCGCCCTGTGCATCATGCCATGTTCCCATTACACCAAATCAGGATCAGGGAGGTTTGAAGTGATAAGTGCTGAAAGAAACAAGAAAAGGGAGAAGATAAAGCCTCAGCAGCAGAGGGCAGATTTTGACCTATTCAGGATGCTGATTTGTGTGCCCAGATGACCAAGAAAGACAATGGCATCCTGGCCTGTATCAGGAGCTGTGTGGCCAGCAGGACCAGGGAAGTGATTCTCCCCCTGTTGTCAGCACTGGTGAGGTCTCAAGTCCCGCGTCCAGTTTGGGGTGCTTCAGTTCAGGAAGAACATTGAGGTGCTGGAGCGTGTCCAGGGAAGGGCAGCAAAGCTGGTGAAGGGGCTGGAGCACAAGTCCTATCAGGAGTGGCTGAGGGAGCTGGGGGTGTTTAGCCTGAAGAAGAGGAGGCTCAAACATGACCTTATCGCTCTCTACAGCTCCCTGAAAGGAGGGTGTAGTCAGGTGGGGATCAGTCTCTTCTCCCAGGCAACCAGTGACAGCAGGACAAGAGTACACAGTCTTAAACTTTGCCAGGGGATGTTTAGGTTAGACATAAGGAAGACATTCTTCACAGAAAGGGTGATTAGACATTGGAATGGACTGCCCAGGGAAACGGTGGAGTCGCCATCCCTGGAGGTGTTTAAGGAATGGCTGGATGTGACACTTAGTGCCGTGGTCTACTTGACAAGGTGGTGTTTGGTCATAGGTTGGACTTGATGATCTCAAAGATTTTTCCAGTCTAATTGATTCTGTGACTTGCAGAGAACAGCTCTGTGTTGGGCAGACTTTTAATTTTGGAAATTAGATGGAGAAAAAGTGAGCAGAGTGGAAGAGTTAGAACAAGAACAGCAATTCTCCCAAAGGCCAAATCCTAGTGATTTGTGCCCAGAAATAGTTCTCCTTAGAAACACGAAAATACAATAAAGCTGGTTTTTTAATGCATGTGTGAAGATCAGTGTTTTAAACCAACTTCTGTTCTCACTATCCTAACACAAATATATAAGCCAAATTGAAGCTTGTGATGTAACAGAAGAATTTGGTTCTCTGACTTAAGGAAAGTGATCTGTTACTTGGGACTAAAGGCAGAAGGAGACACTGACAGGAGGAATGATCAAACTGTATTTGTATCAACAGCTTTCGCTGAAAAGCCACTTAGTATCCAGGAGAGAATAATGAAACTCAAGAATTTATTTAATACTGTTTATCTGTTATACTATGCAGCTATTTTACCTGAGTTTAACTGTAGCAAAGCTTACTTTACAATCAACCCTTCATGCTTCTGAAAGGACAAAAAATATTTTTTTTTTCTGTTGGCCAGCCTTCTCCTGAGCTGAGCAGTTGGATGGAGAGTTCAAAATTGCAGCTGCCAGAATAAATGATCAGTAAAGGTACACTTAACTTCAGCAATGAAAATTGTTCCCTATATTGGGAAATATATTTTAAATTGAAATTAATTTTTATCGAAGTGTGTATATGTGTGCACACGCATGCAGGGACACCCAGAGACTGAGGGTGTGTGATCTGACCTGCCTATAGTTCTATTGCAAAATTTGCTGTAGTATTTCTACAGAAAATTGTGGTTTTAAAAAACCCCACTCTGTTTAAAATGCTTAGAAGAAATACAAAACCTCTTTCCATCATACATGAAATGATCCCTTAAGTTGAACTGTGTAGTTCACCACGTCTCCTGACAAAAATCTGCTTTTACCCTGCTGTTTTAATATCTTATTCTGTCTGCTTCTCTCTCTGCCCTGCAGTTTTGACCTTTGGGGAAGAGTATCCATTCCTGAAAGTACCCAGAGCAGATAGCTGCTTTTATATTCTGGCTATCACTTATTCACTATATGTTTGGGCAAAAAACTAATTTCAAACTTTCTTTGTTAATGGTTAATAGACCTAGCAAAACTTTGTCTCCTTCTCAGGAAATGTGTACTTTTGTGTTATGCTTGTTGTGAGAAATGTAGGAAAAAGCTACTCATGGGAGTATCTTTGCAAAGGGAAGGAGGACACCAGGTGGTCAAAGAAGCCCAAACACCTGAGTCCCACTCCACCTGCTTTCATGGTGCTCATCAGGTCTCTTTATTTGTATGCCCTGCTCTCAAGCAAAAGGGTTTTGTCTGAAATGTTTCATTTTAGTGAAATGCTGGATTTTTTTAGTAATATCTATTTTGCTGAGGAATGTAAGTGCATCCTGATGACTTCTGTACCAGATGGGAGAGGGATTACAGGAACTCATGTGGCATTGGATCAAGAAAGCTGAGAAATTATCTCAGTCTGACAGAGAAGGAATTTTAGACCAGAGAATGTTTGGTGAAGGAAAGAACAGGTTTTTAGTAACAGAGTTTTTTTGTTCTTTCTTCTGGGAAAAAAACAATGAATGTAAGTATGAAATCTTTTTCTGAGTTGTTGCTTCCAAATAGTTTCCTTCTTTTTTTCTGGAACAGAATTGAAATTTTTGAAGATAAAAAGTCAGAGAAGATCCCATTTGAAAGAAAGGTTAGATAATTTGGGTTTATTTTCCTTTCAGCACCTGCATTTGAAAACCAGTCTCAGATTCACATGTCAGATTGTCATCCAGACAATGTTACTGATGGCTTATTATTCTAGTAGAGATAAAATTCAAATTTCTTCTCGCTTCAGGATAAATGTACTAGTATGCATCTAATTCAGTTACTGGAACACTATTGCTTCTGTTTTCTGAGGTAAGAATTAACAATGGTTTTGGTATTTGTCGCTGAGTCCAGAGGATATTCAAGTCAAGACTCAAGCCAAATTTTTAAAGGAGTTTGTAGTTTAAATTTCATTTTTTGTCTGGTTCAGCTAGTGTTTCAAGGCAATGTTATCTGAAGAGCAACTCAAACCATTGAATTATTTGGGCTAAAACGGCTGAAAAAATTATGTATTGTTTTTTGTATCACAGTAAATCCTGAGATCTTCTGAAACATATTGCCATCTCATGCCCTTAATTTCTGTGGGACCTGGATTTTAGTTCCCCTGGTTTATGAGGTGGCTGGTGGGAATGGTTCACATTGAAGGTTCCTACAGAGCTGGAACTGGTGTCTGATCGCTGAGGGGGTGAGGACAGGGCTGAGCTCAGAAAGGTCACACCGTAAGTGCCTCCCTCAACGTGCTCCGCAAAGTGCCACCGTTGGAACAGGGCAGAGCGTCACCTGGAGCGCACGCAGAGCCCCTGTCACCGTGTCAGCAGGGACCATCAGAGCTGTGTTAGGGGCTGCGCTGCAGCCCCTGGAGCCAACACTTAACAGGGTACAGCACTTTCTGCTAAGTGTTCAGGGCCGTAGCACGGCTATTGCCTAACGTGTATTCCTTCTGGATTGTAACAATTGTCCCTCTGGCTCTTCAAGGACATGTGGGTCATACTTGCTTTACATCCAAGTATATTCTTCCATCCTTTGTCATATAGGAACTGAAGACTTATAAGGCCTTCCTTGTTTCGGTGCCTCTTTTTAAAAGAGTGTCTGAAATAGGGAGCCAATATCAAATTTGGGGTTCTCTTTTTTTTTAACCTCATTACCTGTCTAAGCATTGATAGGACTCTGATGCATTCAGCTACCAGGACGAAATTCTCCAGGCTGACTTTTTACACAAAAGGATTTTCTTTTAAGCATTTAAAGTGTGAAAATGTTTCTGTTTATAGAAATAAGTCACCTTTGACCAGAAATGGAAAACTTCAATATAGAAGATAACAAAACAACAGCAACAAAATCTGTGTGACTGTCACTGCCATGACTTTGACAGCAAAAGTTGTGACTTTCAGGGTTTTTCCATAAGCTGTTGGAGAAAACTCAGTGATTGAATGAGGCCAGAGAAAAAATATGTGAGTTAGTAAAAATCAAAATATCTTTCCTGTGGAAAACACTGGTATCATGAAAAATGTTTTAAAACTGAGTGTTCAAAGTAAAAGAGGTTGTATTTTGAATAAGTTTACAGTATTGGTGGTGTAGCAAGGTGTTGATCTGAGGTCCCTGTTCCAGTACAGGTCCATTTCCATTCCGGTTCAAGCAGCCTTTCCCGAGGGTACATAACAGTGCTAGGAGTGATAACTAAGAGCCCAGATTCCTGTCCCCCAGGTGACTGTCTCCCCTGAGCATTATGAAGTTGAATTCCTCCCTCAGGTCCTTTGACAGTTGCATTTCTTCCCTGCCATTTTGTGTCTCCAGCAGAGATAACATTCCTTGGCTGTGGCTTGGTGCCACGGACCCTCTCCTTGGGAAGCAGGAGCTTCAAAGGCCATGAAGATTGTAAGCCATGGCTAAAAATCCCTTGCTGTACCTGAGAAAATGAATGTCTTCAACTGAGGAATGAGATTGGGCATGGATCTTGACTGGGTTGTTCTTTCCATTGGAAGGACTCTGGGTAAGGGTGAGCCTGGGAAGAAAAGTTGTGTCTGAGTCATGGTAAGTCATTGCTGCTGGTGGAATAAGGGAAAAGGAAGGATATCAGCCTCTGTGAGGGAAGGGGCTTGGACAAGGGGATAAGAATTATGCTGAAGCCCGTCTTCATGCAGGAACCACCACCTCAGGTAGCTTCAGCTTCTCCCTCTCAGAGTGAAAGCAAGCAAAGGCTTCTGTAGGCTTGGCATAGGTGAAGTAGAAAGAAAGACAAATACCCAATTAGTCATTGCCATGACATATGCTCTGTTAGTGGGGGAGGAGAAGAGTCAAGCTTGTACAGATTTACATTTTTACAAGCGAGTGATCTGTGCATAAGATGTGTCCTAGATAAGCATTGTTGTGTCTTCATCCCTCATGAGCAAACTGTAACCGAGTGATATGGATTCTAACTGTGGTTAAGTCTAACCTGTACCTTGATATTCACTGACTGCATTCATATCCTAAAGCTTAGATTATACTGTAGATATAAAACAGTTGGTTTTCCATTATGACTAATCCTGCCTGAGGAGCACTTGACTAAGGAACTTCTAGAGAGTTTTTCCAAGACTTAAAGTTTCTACAGTGGTTTCATTCACACTTAGTTGGCCTGACCCACGCTAACACTTTGTTTTCCTTTGCAATTAAAATATTTCAGCTGCCATGTGAAATCTGTGAGACTTTTTAACATTGTCAGAAGCTCAGCAGGATGACATTGAGTGTTTGCACTGCTGCTTATAACAGTCCCAAGACTAATTCCCAGATCAACCTTGTAGCTATTTTTAAACCAGTGAAAAATACGGACTGCTGAATAAATCCATTTTGCTCATTGGCATATGTTTCTGTTCCCACTTTTTGTTTCACTGTTCATTATTCCACAGCTCAAAACATGTTTCCAAACATGCCTCTGTGCCATCCCAAAATGAGCATGTGCTGTAGACTATCCATCAGTCTTTGACAGTCTTTTGGCCCAACAGCACATCTGGAAAGGAATTTCATTGTTACATCTTTTCTTTTTAAAGCTGGAATGTACCAGTTCAGTGGCCATGTATTTAACACTGAATTTTCTTCTTTCTTCCAGTTTTTGTGGTTTTGTTTATAGGGTTTTTTAAATAATCATGCTGTACTTACCTTGTTTTTTTCTCTTCAGTGATCAGAGCATCAGTAGCCATAAGTGTATGGCCGTTATTGGATATAAAGAGGATTGAGATCCCTGATATGTCTGTGAGACAAAGGGAGTGTGAAACTCGCTCCCATCCCACTGAATCTGTAGCCTGGAGGAGTTTTTCAATGCAGTTCTGCTCCCTTTGCCATTATAGTTAGTAGTCTGTAACTGAACTTAGCCTGCTTTGCTTATCTCAGAGTTCAGAGGTTTCCAAGGAACTGGTTAGTGTGAACAGTCTGTTGTGTGTGAAACACCTCTGAAACTTGCTGTGTTGCCGGAAGTACAGCTGCAATGGAAGAAAGATAACCTTGGTGAAGGCTCAGATCACTGTTGACTATTTAAGTCAATTAAAAGGTGGTTCGTTTAGATTACATATAAGAAAAATGTCTTTTGCCATGAGGGTTGGTAAAGCACTGGAACAGGTTGCCCAGAGAGGTAATGAATGACCTGGAAACATTCAAGGTCAGGGGCTCTGATCTAGTTGAGGATGTCCCTGCTAATTGTGCAGGGGGTTGGACTAAATGACCTCTAAAGGTCCCTTCAAACCCAAACTATTCTATGATTCTACATGTCTCGGTGTGCAGTGCCTCTTGATTGGCCACTGGGTCTGTTTTCATGCCTGGGTGTTTACAGTCAGTCTCTGCTCTCGCTCTGTCTAGTGAATATAACACTCAAGTGTTGCGAGGAGGGGGACTGCGGCATGTGAAGGTACCTCACGCTGAGGCAGCTGCCCTGAGGACCTGGGTCATCAGAAAGCCTGCCCTGGGCCTGGCAGCTCCTCAAGATCTGTGACAAAGTCATCATTGCCAGTGGTAAATGGAGAAATACTAGCAGACTTCTTCTAAAAATTGCTTAATCTGGGATTCAGCACTAGTTCCAGCTGTTGACAATTATCCTCTCCCTGTGGCTTTGCTCAGATGTGGTTTTTGTCACAATAGACCTAACCTGTTAAACAGATACTGCTTTTTGCTCCAGCAGGAATGCCTTTAGTGACAGATGAAATGATTCCAGTGTACAGAGGATAAAGTACTTCAATTTGTTAAATTTGCCAACTGCTCTGGGAGCCCGTGGGATGAAAGGTGTCATAGAAATGTAAAGTGCTATTATTCATCCGAAATCACTCCACTCCGTTTTCCTAAAAAAAATGCCAAACAACCATGTATACTTCTTTCCTGCACTTTTTTCAATGTTTAGTTGGTTTCTTTAAATCTGCACATGGAACTGCTCCCACTTAGTGCTTGGATCTTAACTGTGTCTCAGGCATTTTATGTGACCTTTTTTTAGGGAGTTATTTCCCTTACCTGTTTCTTCAGTTATCTGAGCAATCTGTTTTCTGTGACTAATTTTGATTTTCAGTGCTTTTATTTGAACACACAGTGAGTTTAAGCATGCAAGTGCAGCTCATAAAGCTCAGTGAGTCCAAACACTTTGTCTGGTTGTACTCACTTGATTGATTTACTGTGTTTTCCCATGTCCTAGGATTAATTATGAACAGCTGAAATAGAAAGGCCTAATGAAGAACTAATCTTCGTGTGAGAGCAGGGAAGAGACATGTGTGAGACAGGAAATCAGTAATCCTCTGTCTGGAGGTTTAGTTGTACCTAAACACTGTCATTCATGGAGCCAACTTAAATTGTCAGTCAAGGCCCTGTCAGTCTAAACAAGTCTGAAGTGTGAAGAAATTTGCTTTAGTTGGCATTGAACTTTCCCTTGGCTTCCAGTTCTTAGCTTTAATCAGAATACTTCACAGAAGATAGGGTTCATCTTGATCCAGCTATGTGAAGTATTGTATGTAGTGGCTTGTGCTCAGAGAAGTTTCATCTCCAGCTTGAGGACGTGGCAATGAACAACATGAGCAAAGAAAGCAGTTCCTCAGAAAGGACATCTGAGCAGTTTGTCCAGTCTCAGGTTTCAGAGGGTAGAATTTCCAGCATTTCACTTATTTCTGTAAGGAAAGGAAAAAAGGGAACCCTTGTGTGGATGTTAGAGGACTGATAATTTCTCATTTGATCTCTATTGCTGTACAAAAAATTTAAACCACACTGGAGATAAGAAGCGTTATTAGCCAAAAAATTATAAATCAACAGGTTCTGGAACTACCACTCAGATATATAGTAGCTCAAATATTGTATATAGATTTTCCTCTGAAAGGCAATATTTATGGAAAAAAGTTGAAAGGTAACCAAAAAATAACTGTAACTGTAGCAATATCTCATGTGTGTGTCATTTGGTGGATTTGAACTTGGAGCATATAAAGTAATGGAAAGAACTGAAGTTCACTCCCAAACAGATCTACAGTCATCAGATCACAGAGATCAGGTCAACAGGTGGACCTAAAAAGTAAAGCATCAAGATTCAAGGTACAACTGACTGTGAAAGACAGCAGCTGACAACTGGGCATCTTCAGAGGAGGGAAGCAGAACCTGTCAGGTCAAATGACTGAATGGAAATAAGGTGGTTCAGTAAGGAATGAAACCCAAGGATGAAGTAATAATGACCAACAAACAGTACTGCTGTCTAAATTGTTATGTATGACAATGATACCGTAATTTGGTTTTTATAATACAATGCATAACACCATATTCTGTTTTCAATGAATAGCTATTGGGGTTTTTTTCTGTTCTGGCTGACTGTTCATTATACTTTAACACATTCATCATGTGTTTGGGGTATTAAATGCCAAAGTAAAGTTTGTTTTGAAATCTAGGCCTCCAGTCTAGGAAGTTCAGCAGTATTCTCCAGCATTTGCAGATCATCCATGTGGTATACGTTCACCATTCTTGTAAGTTTTATATCTGTAGTTCAATTTCTACTATCTTTAAAATCATCAGTTAAAAGGGTTAATCTGTGGGCAGAAATAGTTTTCAGATTCTCCTGAGGATCTGTGACCAATGTCATGTCCCAGAGGGAGGGGGCATGTGAGTTCCTTGAACTTCGTTTAAATTGTAGTTTCTAGCTCCTTTCTCTGCTACTTTGACCCTTTTCTTCTCCAGACAAAACTCATTCTCACACATCCTTTCCATTCACACCTTTTTAAAGGGAAACGCTGAAACCAAGTATGTGGAAAATATTAACACATTGGGAAAAAAAATTATATAGGGATAGAAATCTAAGTACTTTTCTGATGTCTTTCTGGCCAGAATGCAAGAGAGGGGCTCTCGAAGAGTGTGCCTACCATCAGATCCCTGCTCTTTTCATCACATTCCAGTGCCTCTGAAATGCTCAGCTTTACAATCATGACACCATCAAGTTGCTGTGAGGTAAGAAATTCCTGTGATCCATTCACTGCTGCTCACTAAATTTTCTGTGGCTATTCAAGCACCTCTGTGACAGGAGATGCTTGAATGTTACGGCATATTCTGCAAATGAAATTTTGGTAACTGCAGGTTGAGTTGCTGAGAAGTGGCTCTGTTTTATACACTGTTTCTCGACAGCCCTACAAGAAATCCAGCTATGGCTTAGGCATGTGCCTGCTCACTTGAGCAGCAGGGCAGAGCCACCCTAACCCAGCCAAGGGGGCTCAAGGGCCATGGGGATGGAGCACAGGGTGTGCAAAGGGAAAACTGGAGCTGGGTTTGGTCAGCCAGGAGAGGCTGCGGGAAGGGGGGTGGTGGGAGGATGCCCAGCTGCTGTTTCCAGCCACCTCAAGTGGGGTTCCAGGGAAGGCAGAGCCAGGTTCCTTGCAGCAAAAGCACAAGAGGCCAGGGGCACGAGTTGCCACAAGAGAAATCCCAGGCAGCGCCCTCCATCCCAGGCCGCCTGCTCGGGACTGCAGGGCAGCAGGCACAGCCTCAGGCACTGACCTCCAAGGGTGCCCAGCCTCGATGGTGGCACCTTCAGGGGCTCGGGGTGCTGCCAGGATGGGCTGGGCAGAGACAGTCAGCTGGGCTGCCCTGGAAACGAGCTCCCCTGGGTGTCCTTTAAATAAATTTAAAAAAGAAAAAAAAAAAAAGAAAAAAAAAGTATTATTTTAAAATTGTGAGGTATTTGAGTGTGGATGGGGTTTGTTTATTGGTTTGTTTCAAGTCATCTGTTTGCACTTGAAGCAGCGGTGGCGTGGCCAGTGAGGGTGACTGACGGGCCGTGTGGCTTGCTGGGGGCTATGCTGTGCTTCGATCGCTGCCGGAGCTGGCAGCCTGGCAGCCCAGGAGGGGCTCGCGAGCGGCTTTTTAAAGCCTGGGATTTCCAGCGCTCCTCAGGATGAGTCGCAGCTCGGCAGCCCTGCACGGAGCAGATGTGCGGAGGGAAGGGAAATGCTTTCGGCTGAACCCAAAAAGTACGTGCCAGGAGGAAGGCTTCAGGAAGTGGGAGCTGGGCAGGGAGGAGGGAAAGGGAGCATTTCTCTTCTGCTATGTTCTCTCAGGAATAATTCAAATTAATGGCTTCTCCTTTAGAAGGAAAAAGAAAATCTCACTGAAGTTGTTTTAATGTGAATTTTGATATTTATTTTCTTTGCGTGTATGTGTGTGTATCTGACCCAGCTCTTCCCAAAAGGAAAGGTATTTTCTTTGTGCTGTTTTGTTTAGGTTTTTAGGATTGATTTGGAGTTTTGGCTGATGGGAGAACTGGTTGTGCAAGGGGATGATGTAGCAGGAGGTTGCTTATGATGGCATTTGTTGCACCATTGGGATCTGATTGATTAAGCCTTATTGTGATCTGGTCCATAATAGCAAGAACATTTTTATGAGAAAAGAAATTGTAAATGAAGTCCTAAAGCAGATTTCAGAGCCGTTATCCTTTTGTGGAGCCGATTAATATAATGTAAATTGACCTAAATGAAGTGCTGTAGAAAGGCTTTTCAGTAGTTTATATACTAAACTAGGATTATTTGAACACATTCATAATGAAAAGAGGATTTTCTTGTGCATTACAAATTAGTTATGATGATTTGAGGCAGAAGACTGAGATAGGTCAGCAAGCTAAATATAAATAATTTGTGTACCTCTGTCCTCATACAGCCCTGTTCCTGTATACCTTGACCTTATAGCATTACAGTATTTTATAGAGATTTTAGGACAGAAGATATACTGCTAAATCTTTGATAAATTGTCTGGACTTAGTTTTATTAGCCAGCCCAGCCCAGGCATTCAAAGAAGTCTACCAATAATATTTGTTTCTAGTCTGAAAAGTGGAAGAGAAAAGGTTATGGGAATGCTGTGGGAGAAACTCCAGCCTGGGAGGGAAACTGCGGATATTGTTTCATTGCAACAGGTCATTGTCCTGGAAGAAGTGAGAAAAAAAGTTGGGGCAAACTTTTTATAGAATCTTCTTAAGTAATAAATAAGTGGCAAGTGAAAAGGAATTTGAGCATGTAACTCACTACTCCAAATTATTTACCCATATTGTGTTCTGGCACTGCTAAAGGTCTTAACTTTCGCTTTGTCTTTTTAATCACATCTTTACCACAGTGACCCCTTTGCATTATTTTGCTGTAAAATTTTCTCTAAATTTCTGAGGAAATCAAATTTTGTTCCCTGTCATTATTTACTCACCAAATTTTTAACTAGTTCACATCTTGTATTG
This sequence comes from Platysteira castanea, assembly GCA_013397175.1. Classification (NCBI taxonomy): domain Eukaryota; kingdom Metazoa; phylum Chordata; class Aves; order Passeriformes; genus Platysteira; species Platysteira castanea. The sequence continues at coordinate 386,865 of VYXC01008352.1, forward strand.
CTTTCTCTTGCCACAAACTTAGCTGTGCAAAAACATGTATGTGCAAATAAGTAAGTTGATCGAATGATCTAAAGTTGAAATTTGGTTGACTTAGTTTGGCTACCTTCAGAGGTTGCAAAGTAGGATGTCCTGTGTTTCTAGTGCCCTGAGGTGCTAGCCTGGAGAGAGAGGGTGGCTGCTGAAGATGGTCTGCTCAGTCCAGCAGTCCTGGCTAAGCAGATTGGAAGCAGGATTCAGCGCACAAGCTGGACCCAGAGTAGAGACGTGTGTCTGTATATTGCTGCAGGTGGTTAAGTGGGGCTGGTCACACTCCTAAACCCCCAGGGCATGGCAAAGCAGTGTTACTGCATGCGATGATTCAGCCTTTGGTATCAGTGTAGCCAAGAGTTTTTCAAAGTTATGCAAACTTAAACAGAAGCACGGAGTTCCAAGACATTGCAGCTGCAATACAAGTCAAGCTCTCTGAGCCCTGAAAAGTAGGAAATTTTAGTATATGGGTGCCCGGGAATTTAACTAGCTACTCATAATGCAGCTGAGAGGAAGCACCAGGCTGGCTTGCATAAATTGATTGCATGCCTCCAGATACTCTTGATAAATTCTGTGATGAGGACAGCCACCCTAGGAAATGTATAAATAAAAAGATACTGTTCAAACTTCACATGCAGCTTTGGTAGGCACTGGGACTTGAGAGCGTGCTTAGCAGGTAGATAACTCAGCAGTCAGAAATGCCTGGTACCGATGGTAGTCAGTAGCTGAGCGTGTGATGTGGCACATGCAGAATGCAGGGCATGGTTCAAGGATGCAGACTTGGGCTGCTGTGCAGCTGGATCACCCCATGTGCCTGGGCCAACCTGTTGCAATGAGGTCTGAGTTTGGAGTTTGCAGCTGATCCGGCTGAGAACAGCCCTGGGAATGGTAGCACAGCTTCATTTGACAGCATTTGCAAAGTTCAAACGTACCCTAAGCAGAAAGCCCAAGAAATAGGGAGATGGACTCTTCTGATTGTTGCTGATCCCTCTGGACTGACTGCCAGTGAAATGACTGACCACGTGAAACCAAGCTCTTGCTTGCTGCGTGATGGAATGGGCAACATTTAAACAGCTCCAGCTAATCTAGACTTACTAAAGCAACAGGGAGGAGCACACTTTGCTTGTGCTTTGCAAAGTTAGCAGTGCCTGAGAAAGGACTTGATCTCAAGTGAGAAGGAAATTTGTTCGGGTTTGAATTTAAAAAAGGACAAAGTACTTTCATCAAACTTTCTGCAGCCAGTAATTTAATGCTCAATTAATTACTTGCCTTTTGTTGAGAAAGAAAAATATGCATTGTTTCTTATATACCCGATATCTTTTGCTACAATTTCTGTATTAAAACTCCTGCAAATATTCAAATGATGTAGTTGACTTTACTATGATGGGGAAAGGGTCAGCATGGCTTAGAAACATGCAGTGTTGTTGTCACCATGCAATTGCTGTTGTAAGAGGTCCCTCCCTCCATGGTGCTGCAGAGACGATTGCATCAAAGCTGGGCGACAGTAAATGAAGGTGACATCAGGAGCACCAGGGAGACTCTTAGTGGATCAATGGTGGCGCTTTGGAAAACTCTAGTGGTACTGCTGTAGGTAAGTGCCAGTCAGTTACTCCTCAAGCAGCTGGTGAGGGAAGGCAGAGTGGCTCATATGCTGGTGGGCTGCAAGATTCATGGTGTTTGCCATCCCTCTTCCACAGCACAGGAGGCAGCAGTCTGATGGTGTCCTGGGTAATGCTTCAAAACACTTAAGTAATCCATTTCTAACAGAATTATTTTGTATTCAGAATCATGGCTGTCAACTTGCTTTGCACTCGGTCATTAGCTCAGTGTTTGATACAACAAAACTAATAGCAATAAACTTTTGCTAAAGTTCAATGCAATTTTGCAACTAGTAGTAACTATTTGTGTTCAGTGGGCTTTTACTTGTGGAGAAAACTCAAATGAATATCTCTCTTACCCCCAGGGCTGTTGTTGGCAAGTTGTTCCTTCATCTGTTTTTCCATTGAGGGATGCTCTTTATTGCAATGCTTTTCCAGAGCTGGGTGGACAGAGGAAGGTCCAGCGTGAACTCAGATATAGTATGGACATGACTTGAGACAGACACAGTGCTTCTTTAGACTTGTGTTTGTTTTTTGAGATTCTCTGGTGCATATTGCTTTGCTGGCTTTTTTATATGCTTTTTAACATAAAGGTTCTTTTCTGTAAAATGGCACTTCTTAACTCAGAAAAGACAGCTGCCTTGTGCTGAGATTTTCTGTTCTGGTAGTTTGTCCTGTTTCCAAGGTGATGTTGCAGAGGTAACATAGGAGATGCTTCAAATCCACCCCATATCCAGAGATTATAGTGAAGGTGAGAGGAAGATGGTGTTTCCTAATACAGATGTGCTAAGATTTTTGTTAGCTTTTGTAGAGTCTTGAAAAGTGGTCTGTAGAATTAAAACAAGGGATCACATTAAAATAACTGCATCATCCTTATTTTCAGTGGGTTACATAGTTCAGTGGAGAGAGAAAGAATTAATCTTCCTTCACTGCTATATCAAAGTTGTCTTGATGCTTCTCCAAACCAAAGGCACTTGCTTTTGTGTAAGATATTGTTTCTTCTCCCAGGATGAGCATTGCCATGAGATAATTTTGTGAGGTATACAGACATTACTTATACTATACACATCTATTTCAACCAAATGTCTCAATTCATGCTTCATTAGTTTAGTGCTTTAGAAATCTAGAGGTCTTTTGATGGTTGTAATTTCTCTCTAATGATGCTTATATTGCAGTTTCTTATTAATTTGCAAGTGTTGCTTCAATCTTTGAAATGCCTTCAGTGCTGCCATAGATTTCTAGTAGTAAATGGAGCTGCCAGTTTCACTTGTTCATTTGACCTTGGTCTCTCTTCCTTTAGCAATGCTAAATCCACAAGAAATTTTTAAGTTCTTCACCCTCCATGGGACTAGAAAAGCAATGATCTCCTTCCTGGGTGAGAGTTTGATTTACTCTTGTTTTAGAGAGTTAAGAATATTAAAAGTTTAGCTAATAGGTTTCATTTGGCAATGAAGACTTGTCTTTTGCTGCAGAGATAGGACTTCTTGAACATATTTCACCCAGTAACTTCTTTCTCTTCCCGGTCATCTCATTATCTCCATTACCTGTGGTGGCTAGGTGCTTTATTCTGAGTGTCTAGTGGCAATCTGTCAGACTAAAATGCATTAGCCCATTGGACTTAACATTGCATCAATGGGCCAGTTAGATTCTATAAAATTAATCATAAAATACTTCAAAACCAGCTTTTCATGAAGCTTAGGCATCTAACATTGCAGATAAACACCAGAGAGTATTTTCAGCACCACAGGAGAAGCGTAGGTGTTTTGTCACCAGTGCAATCAATAGGTGTGAAGTGCCTAAAACCTCTAGAAGTCATTCTTTTCATGCAGGATTTAAAGCCACAGTAGGAAAAAAAGTTGGAAATGAAGTAGAGCACTTAACTGCAGCCTTCCTATGCAAGAAATGTGGTCTCTGGAGAGAGTATCCATTGAAATTATCCAAAGTCTCTGGGTATAAAACAGCATTTAGATTCACTTGGCTCTTTATGTCCCCAGTTTCCTGTGAAAGTAACAGAAGGTAGGTAGGAAGATTTTCAGTTTACTGAGACAGAGTACCTGTCCTCAAGTAACTGAAATAGTACTTCATTTCATTTATGGCTTAAACCCTTATTTATTAACTGTGTGTTTTGGAGATTTTATTGCTGGCATTATGGAATATTTTAGTTTGGAAGAGTGGTTGTCAAGTCCTACCACCAAACAGGGCTCGCTTCAACATTTTGACATTCTTTATGTTCATTTCTTGTTCAGCTCTGGGAAGTGTCTGGCTCTACCTTCTGCATACCCTGCCTTCCATGCATAGAGGAATATTAAACAGAAGCAAGCAGATATAACATGGAATAATCCTCAGTTTAGAGTGATCAGAAAATTCTTTGATCTAAACAGAAACTGAATGCTATGGTGTTTATACTAATATCACAAATGTGCTTGAAGTTAGCAGATTGAGAGTGTTCACTTGCTGTATTCCCCATGTTCTTCTTCTTAAGAGCATCTGTTGCCAGACTCTGTCAGGTGTGAGACACAGGAGATGGTGAGCTTCTGATCTGACTACTTTTAGCAGTTTTCATAGCAATTTTTCCCAAATGTACATGATGGAGTGACCCAAATGGCATCAAGAAGTTGGGTTGCCCTCCACCCCCACCCTGTCACCCATGACCAAAATTTATTGTTGAAATATGGAAACTACTCTAGCTGATGAAGAATATCTCTGGTTTCAGGCCTTCAGCTGAGAATATTTCCTGTAGAAGAAAAAGTGGTTTGTTTACAAATAGTGAAAAGTAGAGAGGGAAATCTACAGTTCTTTATGCCTAGCTAGTAAAAATTGTAAAAAGGCTTCACTGTAATGTAGTTAAAGAAGTGTAATTTTACTGTTATTGTTTGTACTTCTTGCAGCATTCACCACAGTTCTTCACAGGTGACAGAATAAATCTAGAGCAGAGAATCCAGCAGGAACCAAATGACCATATCAGTGAAAATTATTAGCTATTTGTATTTTAAAAAGTAGCATTAGAAACGGTATACAGGATCAGTAAAAGTTATTAAGATCTTGCCTTAGCAGATTTATTGGGATGTGTTTTCATTTTGTAATCAGCCTTTGAAAAGCTAATGTCAGCTGATGGGATTTTTTTCCACGTTCCTTAAAATTAAGCACATGTTTTCATGGGATCTATTTAAACTGCAAGGCACTCTTCTCAGAGCAGTTTCCCTGCACGGATCTCCCAGCAGCAGTTGAGTCGATCTCCCCAAGAAGCTGTGTGGTGGAATGAAGACTCCTAACATCTAGACAAGGTGCCTAAGGCCAGAGGTGGCTGGTGAAGGATGGGCTTTCAGCTATCAATAGTAAGGAAAAATTTTTTTTTTAAATTAAAATATTAAAAGTTTAGCTGTCCAGAAGCCAGAGTATATGTTCAAGTTCTTTAAAACCTCAGAGCAGAGCTCAGAAACCACTGGCAGAGATCAGAATTTCAGTGTGTTGCCAACAGCTGTGGACAGACAGACATTTCTCCATGTACTTCCATTGAATCCAGTAAAGTGTGAGCCTCACCTGGAAACCGAGCTTGTGCTGCTGGGGCTGCTGGAGTGGGAGAGGGCTTGGTCCAGGCAGGCCATGGATGCTGTGGCACTGTCTCATCATCAGCCAACAGTGGCAGCTGATGAAATGGCTTTTGGTGTGTGGTGGGCAGGCTGGAGCGGGAGCATCCTGATATGAGGCATCTGTGGCAGATGAAATGGCAACAGCCATCGTCTGGTAGGCTGGGATGAGTAAAAGAGATCAGGATGAGCTACAGGAGCTCAAAGGAGGCAGAGAAGGGAGAGCAGCTCAGGTGAAGAGCCCATGTTATCTGCAAGGGTTACAGAGCCAAGTGAGTTCAAAACACCCTCACCACCGAGCGGCAAACATAGAACAATGGGATTTCTTCCTTTAGGTGAAATTTGTGAGATTATTAAAGAACTCCAGTTAGCAGTAGGATGCTCTACTCAGAGGGACTAAAATAACCTATGAGAGCGCGCTCCATGATAAGATTAAAATAAATATTTGCTGTAACTTCTCCCTGAAGACTGCTAAATATCTTACATTGAAGAACTTAACAAGCATATCATGTTTTGACCACCCATGTTTCTAACTAACATGCTCCAAGGCTCTAAAATATATATATCTCCTGAGATTTCTGCCTACTGCTGTGTTGTTGCCCTGTGCTAGCAGTCATCTCTTCCCTCATGGCCAAACAAATATGCACTGAACTGTGATAGTCCAGCTAATTTTGATGCAGTGTCAGCATTGATTAGATTTGTGCAGTGTGCTGCCTGCCTGAGCGTGTACAGCTCGGGTGATTCGAGGTGCATTTGGACACAGCATCAGATAATTTCGACATCATTTATGGCCAAGAGGACAATATGGTGAGTGTCTCAGGGGTCACATTAAGGAATTGTCTGCACTGGCATGCAAGCCTGTGAGACATGATAGGGGAAAAAATGGATTGAGCCCTCAACTCAGTTGAGTGTTAGCAGCTTCTGGTAGTGGGTTTCTGTTGCTTGTTTTTCAAAAATTTGTAAATCATGGTAGAATTTGGTTCCTTTAGATCTCAGACTAGAACTGGATACATTTAAATAGAACAGAAAATTTCTGTAGAGGAAAATGTTGTGAAGACCTTGTTAATGTTACCTGTGTGGATTATACAAACACACTAATACTGGAACAGAAATGTTTTCAGAAAACATGCCTTTGGTACCTTGGTTTAAAATTTTCAGGTCTTGAAATTGAAGTCCATTGCCTCAAGATTTAATTCTAGTGGCAGGGATTCAGGAAGGGAAACCAAATGTGCTAGTTATTTGCCAGTTCTCCCCCACAAAAAAGAAGGTTGGGCTGTGCATACACACTCCATAGAAAATCTTGTAGAACATCAGGTAATCCCTCACGTTTGCTGATCCCTGCCCAAGCCATGCAGACAGCACTCAAGCTGAAACACAAGATGGACTGATATTTGTGGTTGGATTTTTCTTTTTTTTTCTTTTGTGCTCTGACAAACAAATGTGTCTTTTATCACTGATGTCAACAGCGTAGCTGAAGATGTACATAGAAAGCAATGTCTCTGTGCTTTCCAGAAAAGGCTTTACATTTTAATGTTCTTGTAGTCAGTCTCCAGAGAAATGGAAATATGCCCTTAGAGATCTCTGTAACTGGCAGACAGGTACTGAAACTTAAATTCTTTTCAGTTTCATTGTTTGCTACTGATTGCTATGTTATTCTCAGGAGCATCATTTTAATATAATATCATTAATTTAGAAAACACCTGAGTTATTAATATCCATTGCTTGTAGTGATTCATTAGGTTGGATATGTAAAAATCTGAGTATGCTTACTTTAAGTATCTAGCTGATTCATTCTTGTATTGAGAACTCGATGAGGTTTTGATGGTTTTCCCTTTGGATTTTTTTTGGGAGGGTTTCAAGGTTTTTTCTACCATCCCCAGCCATGCCTCATTAGATCACTTGCAAGAAGTTTAAGCACAGATATTAAGGGCCTAAAAGAAAGCATCTCATCAAAGCAGGGGCTGTGTTAAACATGAGATCTTAAGGATACAAATGAGTCCTGAAATCCGGTGCTTTTTTTCAACTGGCCAGAAGCCCAGAAGCAAATTGCTGTAATGGAATCAACTAGATACGTACTTTATTGTAGGAAGAAATTCTTGAGGTTTTCCCAAAATTGTATGACAAGAGTCTGGATGAACATTTGCCTTGGTCTGGAGCAGATGCCTGACTTTGCTGCTTGTCCTGTTATACACAGGCAGTTCCTGTTCTTCTTGGTCACTTTTGGACAGACTGCATTGAAGTCCGTTTGCTAAACCAATTTTCATTTTGATTAAATACACGCTGTAAATGTGTGTTTGAGTGCTCCTGGCTTTGGCATGTGAACTGACTGGAACGAGTGTGGAAGAGGACTGTCACCCGGAGACTGATAAGGAAAGCAACTTCTCCACATGCGGATGATCACGGTTTGACTTGGCTTTCTGAAGGCCGAATTAATCTGACCTTACTGTGTGGTGTTGGAACACAGTACTGTCAGCCAGAACAAATAAAGCTGTTGTCATGATTTTGTTTGGGGCTTTTTTAGAAGCCCAAAGATACTAACAATATTTTCCAAAAATCTTCATTTTAAATATGTCGTCTTTTGTAAAATATCTGAGGATCACTGGTTCTACTATAGTCTCTTTACAGCAACAACAGTCTGTTTGCTGCTTCAAGAGTTCCTACGTACAAGATATTTCATTAAGCCCCAAATTTTGTTGTAATTTCAAACCAGATGGTGCTTCATACTGAAATTACCTGGATTATATGGACTATTGGTGAAATTATAAGGAACTTGGCAAGTACTATCTGCTAGTTGGCACGTGCAGATTTCTCCCATCTCATCTAACATATCTAAGTATTGTTTAGTCTTTTTCTTTAAAATTTTCAGGTGTAAAGGTATTTCTTGACAAGTTTTTTTGAACAGCAAATCAAATTTCTATGTTGTGAATCCGTGGAGCAGTTCAACACAGGGAGGCTGCTATGTTGTTAATTTATTCCCTTGTTAGTGCACATTAATCTTCCATGTAAGCAAGCCCTTCCTTAAGCTCATTTCAGTGTAAATCATTTCCACAAGATGAGCTTGCACCCATGAGCAAAACCAGAGGGTAAATAAAGCTTTGGGTAATCTTATATCCACCTAATGCTAATCGTACAACCATTTCAGTCCATTATTTTCTATCCCTACCTATTGAAGGGGACCTGCCCTTGCCCTCCTTTTTTAGTGACAATTTTTTGTCTTCTGCATAAATTAATTAATTTTGTCTTCTTACCATCTGAAAAGCAGAAACAGATGGTTCTAATTATTTAGCCATCGTTTTATCATTAAAAATCAAATTACAGAGGATTTCCTAGAATGACTTTCCTCATCTGTTTCAAGTTTTCCATCTTTATTTTGGGGGAAATATGGGGGAAAGTTTATTTTTATATCTGGTGCCTGCTTCCTTTGCTAGAGAGCTGAGGGAGAGCTATTAATTGTTTACCATTTGCCTGCAGATCTGTTAGCTACCCTGCCAGGAAGGCCCTCCAAGCAGCCGCGTAGGTGACAGTGTTTTGATGTTGTAGTCACTTCATATGTAAGGGTAAGGCCACATCATAATTTATGTGAGTTGTCAGGTCCTCCAACAGCTCATAGAGTCAAGATGCAAATGATTATAGCATTAATTCAGAAGGAGTCAAACAGAGTAAGCACAGGGTCAGCAAGTACGCCAGAAGCTGGCCCTGCTGCAATCACTGGCATCTTCATGGGCTGCTTGCTTCCGTTTGGATTTTTGACTTAAACAATCAGGTCATTCTGGATGGTGCTTTTGAAATGTTCACTCAGGAAATGGATGTGTCTTCAGCAGAGTGCTTGGGATTCTGTCCCAGGACCAAAATATGGAGGGTGGCAAAGCCAGTCTGGGGGAAAAATGGACAGGTGAACTCATCTCTTGTAAGCACTTCAAAACTTGGTTCAGCCATCAAATATGCAATATATTAATTGAATAAAATGTAATGCCTTCCTTCATTATCAATTTGTTCAATCACACCCTTAAAGAGAAGGAGCAAGACTAACAGGCTTTTCACTCTACAATACATGGCTGTGATGATACTGAGCACCCATAAATACAATTGAGANGAGGCTTTTACAGAACAGGCTTTTCACTCTATAATACATGGCACCCATAAATACAATTGAGATGTACAACTGAATCCAGGTCAGTTGTACATCACCATAGCAGAGTGAAAGAGCAGAAGGAGAACTTCTCCCAACATCTTTTTATTTTTTTAAAGTTTTTTCAATTGCATTCTCAAGGGGTTCTGAGTTTGCAGTTAATAAAATAAAAGCGATCAGACTAAAGTATGAAGTCCAAGTATAACTACACAGTGTATTCTAGCTGTTAATGGTGATGCGAGATGGATACAAAATCTGTGCTTTACTAAGTCTAAAAGGCAGAGTCTTCCCCATAGTACAGACTAATCTTTTGCTGATTCATGGCAGCTGTCATTGACCATACATCATTTTGGTGCTAGGAGAGGGAGCAAAGTAAGACTCATTAGTATCTATAGTGAATGCAACCTGCTGTACATAGCTGCTGTACTGCTTGCCAAATTATCTGGAAAGATCTGCAATAGTTATTTGAGTTTTCTTGGGTTAGAAACACTCATAGCAACTTGGAATATTCTCCTGCAATTTAACTTTATTCTTATTAGGTGTGGGAAACTAAATTTAGAAAAAAAAAAATGCCTAGAGTAGTAACAGCTTCTGAGAACACCTGCAAAACCCAGAATCTCCTTAAAGCTCATCACTAAGCTTGTAATTTCTTTTTTCATCTTTCTAGCCCTCATCTTTATACAGTAAAATATTTACATTGGCAAGCTTGTTAATTAAAATTGCTAAAAAGCCAGCTTCTCACAGCTGATACTGTAGGAAAAGAGAAAAAGCCTAAATTTAATGAATATCCTAAAACTTTGATGATAGTGCTACTTGTCTCCGGCTGGATGTTACGCTGTATGGAGGATGGGTCTGTATTAGGAAAGCAGCATTTGTTGACCAGAGTAGATTTTAAGTTCTCAACCTTAGAGGTGTTTAAATCTTTAAATCTAAAAGTTTTCTATTGTGAAAATATGCCAAATTGGTGAAATACATTATGTGAGTAAAATGAGATATACATTCTCCTTGAGTAGCCTACAGTTATTTGTACTGGTTTAGCCTGTTCTATTTAGAACATTTCCACCAGTTTAATGGTTTTTTTTTTAATCCAAGTTGAGCTTTTGTGTTGAAATATATATATACACACACACACATAGATGTGAACATTTTTCTTCTCATTCAAATGACATTTTTCTTCAGATTCAAATGACAGTGTTATAAATGGCTTTCAGTCTTTGTCCGCTTGCCACACTTCATACAGCTTGGATGCCTGCCACATCTTGCTCTCTCAGGGTAACACCAGCAGAGTAAATGAGTAGCTGGCTTTCCATTCAGATCTGAGAGTTATCTAACTGCTATTAACATTGCAGCAGAAGTGGCCGTGGTAATTCATGGACTCCCCCGGAGACAAGATCCAAAGACTGTATAATCTAAACATCCCTCACTTTAGTTTCTCACTGGGATTGAAGGCTCTGTGTAATCCCTGGTATTTATTGCCTTCCAGATTCCACTCTATAAGCATCAGTAGTTTATATTTCATCCAGTATTGCCAGCAAACTGTAAGCTGAGTTTACAAATGTGTCATGTGAGACATTTTTCAGCTTTTGACAGAGCTCACCACCCGCAAATGAGTAAACGAGGCCAAAATGTCCAAGTCAGCTTCTCTTCAGCAGAGAGATAAGGTGAGACGCCTTTGGGTGTGAAATTCATAGTCCATTTCTCAAATGAATTTCTGCAACAGTGAATTCCCATATGTTGAAGTAAAGCGTAATTCGTATGACAGGCAAATACTACTTGCCCTGAATTACATTTATATAATAGTGCTTTATAAAATAAACCTCTAGATTGGGGCAAATCCTTGGCATGCCTAGCAGATAATCTGGAAAGGAAGAAAAAATTAACCCTTTTCCTTACTCCCCAGTGTAGCTTCTTTGGTATGCATTGTCAGAAATGTGGCAGGGTTATGATTCAGTGCACACACACTGCAAAGGTTATTGGTTTTGAGAGAGCAGGAAGGGAGTTTAACATGGTTAATTTGCATGCCCAGGCAGCCCTGCTCTGAGAGCGTGGTGCTGGTTCTGCTCGGTGCCACCAAACAGCCATGACTGCTTTCTTTGCTGGGCCACCTTGCCGTGCTCCGCCTGCTCTTACACAACCTCTCACACCTTTCTCAAGGGTAAATGCTACACACAGTGACATTTTTTATTGCTGCCTAAGCATCAGAAATAAGTGTCACAGCCCCCTGGTGCAACCAGCATCAGCAGATGCTCTCTTCTATGTCTTCCTATTTTTACAGTGCCATGATCTCTGGTGAAGTGCCATATTGGCAGTAGCCATCCTGTCAAGAGTAGAGTCTGAGAAGGCTTGAAAGCACCTTTCTCTTTGAAGCCATAGCTTTTTACTACATCACTTCAGTCCAGGGAGCTTTGCTGTCAGCATTTCCACCCCAGACCCGTTGCTTTGTGGATACTCAGGGTGTGCAGTGCACTTCACCATGCCCTCCCTATTGCCAAATGCAGCCTCCCCAGGGAGTGCCCCAGGGGCATTGCAGAATTGGGAGGATAATGCCCACAGCTAGGACTGTCGTACAGGGAGGGAGCTGTACTGTGTGCACTTCACAGGTGAGTGAGGAATACAAGGCAGAAAGGAGAAGGAGCAGTATGGGAGATTGGGAGCTAGCAACGGGAAAGAAAGGATGTACTTATCGTTAAAAAAAAGGCTGCTTAAATACTACCAGTGGTTATCATCACATAGTTACCATATTAACCTGTTCTGTCACCCCGCTCCTCTCCCACAGGCCACAATCAGCCTTATCCCACACTCCACACATTGCTGAGCTGTGCAGTGGAGAAGGGGGGTGAAGTGAAGCAGGTCCCCAGCTGTGACAAGGTGCCATACCTTTGACTCAGCTCTCCAGGTCTGTTTGCGAGTGTGAGGACTTAGCTGCCTGTGACTTGGTAAATAAGAATCTCCATGAGGCAATTTGGACTCTTCTTGTTGCTAATGCTAATGTGAGCTGAGCGGATTAGCTGTAGGCTGCCTTGCTGCTGAATGTAGCCAGTGATAAATCTGAATTTGATTAAAAAAAAAAATACATAGGGAGCCTATTCGTGTGCTGAAGATGCAGGGCAGTGAAAGAGGTGTCAAGACTATTTAATGTATGTTTTCTTACACAGGTAATGTTACTGCTGCTGTTACACCTCTCATCTCCTCTTCTTTTGCATGGAGAATTCGCAGGTTTTGTAGCACTGAGTTAGTGGATAGTGAACCTGGGGAGACCCAGGGGATTTAATGTCTGTTAGTGTAGGATTTGATATCATTGCTCCTAATAAAGCCAAACTGTGACAGGTTATTTCTTGCTGTCAGTCCGTGTTGTCACACAGCCATCTCTGTGCGCCGAAGTGCAGCAGTTACCCAGAGCGAGTTTTATGCTCGTGCTTCCTCACCTTTTTCACATCATCATCGTAACTTCCTTAGCTGTCTTTTTCAGTCTGCTTTCTCTGTTGCTCTTTTCTTAAGATAAATGTCTGCTGTCAAAATTATGAAAGTTACTTGAGGGAAACTTGATTACAGGAGACCTGAAAAGAACTCAGAGGTGTGTATTCGATTTGCACGAGCTGTGAAAGTGAATGCCAACAGCCTGACCATGTGTTCCATGGATTAAGGGTCCCAAATGGGCTAAGCTTTCCTTTTCCTGTTTTCCATTCAGGGTTTGAACATGAGTACCCAGCCACACACTGTGACCAAGACAGAGATCCCTGGCCATGTTCTTTACACCGTAGGAACATGTGTGCTCATTATTGGCTCCATCGGCATCATCGGAAACCTCCTAGTCCTCTACGCATTTTACAGGTAAAAAAATTCCTTCTGTGGTTGATCTGAGTGGCCTTGAGTTTCACCTGTGCCTGTGTGCAGGTTTCTGCATTGCTTTCCTCTTGGATTAAATCTAATGACAACAAATGTGGAGGGAAAGAGGGAAGAATGCAACCATACACACAGAGACACACATCTATGTGCATCATTGGCAACCTCAGTGTAAACTCTTCATGTTTTAAGAAATCAAATAAAATGAGAAAATAATACCTTGTTCTATAAACAATTTCCAATTGAAAGTTTAAATTATGGTTTAATACTTCTAAAGATAGAAACCACAGTCTTGCAGCTGCAGACTTCTTTACTTACCCCGTAGTGATTGCAGAAATACTTGACAAACACTGACACTCTTCCCAGGAGCCCAGATGTCCTGAAAGGACCAGGAAGACAATGTGCTACATGAAATGAGCTCATGCCACCAGTGTGTTTCCTGCTTCAGGACATCATAGGATTTCTGCCAGTTTGTGTGCTCTCTTGGCAGAGTAATAGACAGCCAAAGCTACTGCAGCTAGAGTATGCAAAAACCTCTTGGAAAAAAGAAATATCTGCCCTCTGTCCCACACCATGAGGCTGGATTTCAAAACCCTCCTCATTCACTACTTGCTGTCATTATGCATGGTGATGAGCAGGGCCTTACAATGCTAGAGACACCAGTGGGGTTATGAACCATGTGTTAGTTTCCTATTCTTAAATGTTTAACACAAATAAATAAGTTATTTTGAATAACTGGCTTCTAATATGATTTAGAAAAATTGAATTCCCTGCAATGGTAGATACCGTCATGATTTTTTTTTAATTGCAGCACAAGCTCTGTATTTGTCTTGAAATGTGTGTGGTTTAGCTGGTGTAATAAAAGCATTAAATTGTCAAAGTAGGAAAATCTGCACAGGCAGATGAGCACCTGGGAAAGTGTGAACTTTGCACTCTCCCTCACCCTGTTTTTTCAGGCAGTTGTGAGACCCAAGAATTTGTTAGAATTGCAGCAGCACTGAGGTGGCTTTCTCACTTTCTTTTTCAGTATTCGTTTATCAGTGTGAGGAAAGAAATTCATGTTAGCTGCAAATAGTGTTATTGCAAAGCACATCAGAAAGGCCTCAGTTGTTTTCCTTGGATAAGCTTTGCTTGCAGACTTCTGCTGCTTTCACACTCCTTGTTGTGGTGTTTAATGTTGCCTGTTCATCTGCAACTGAGAGCTTTCATTCTCTCTTATGAGATGTATATAAGCAAAAGCACTTCTTCCAAATCTCTGTGTATGCTCTGCTTGTGCTGTAGCACTTTGCAAAGGATCATTTAGTTAGTGGTGTGTCAAGCACTTCAGGTCAACACAACACCTTAGGTCAGCAGTTTTTAAAGTATCACCGAAAGCACATCCTTTGGCTCTGTAACTTTCTTTGGATCTTCCTCGTGTGTAGTGCAAGACACAATCAATATTACAGCACTCCCAGGGAGCTGCTCTTCTGAAGAAATCCATATTTATCAAGACAGCTGAAACTCTCCTTAGCTTGAAGAGGAAACAATCCATTTTATTGCTGCTGCTCTTTTCAATTATTTTGAAATTACTACAGCTGACTGACTGGTGATTAGCAATTGATTCACTGTGAGTAACCATTGATTCCAACCTGGGTAGTATTTGCTTATGCTAGTAAGCAAAGTGATAAAGTTAACTGTCCACTTTGTCTTTTTAAAATTATGTATTTCTCATGTTTTTTAAGCAACAAGAAGCTGAGGACTCCCCAAAACTACTTTATAATGAATTTAGCTGTGAGTGACTTCCTGATGTCGGCTTCTCAGGCACCCATGTGCTTTGTCAACAGCTTGCACAGAGAATGGATACTTGGAGACATAGGTACTTTTCAACACTAATTCTACCTCGCCAGCTTTATGCTGCCCGCAGACTGTTTTAGCCACAACAGCCTTGGCTTGTGCCATGGATAGAGCAGCACAAATCTCTTGAGTCACAGCCCCAGACACCCTCAGTGACATGTCACATGTTTTGTATTACAGCTGTGATCATTTTATCTTACATCTTTTGGAAAGGAAGGAGTCAACATCCACATGTAATCGTGTTACCCTTTAGCTTGTAAGGGAGATGCTGAAAATAGGTAGAAAAGCTTCAGTAAGCTGTAAATAGTTTTTCTGTATCATTTTGAGGGCTAGTTACTAGTTTTAATTAGAAATGTATGTTTATATCCATTCTTGCATACTTCTAGGAATCTCCTATTTAAATTAAGATATTTAAATAACAATAGTCATTTGAGGACTCAGCAAATTTGAGCTCATTTGTTTCCAACTGCAAGAAAGAAAGGTGATTCATGCTGAAATAATAGCTGAAATGTGGGTAGAGCAAGGACCTCAGAAGGCTCCATGCTGTTTCGTGCTCCTCAGCACACGTTGGATGAAAACTTGCACCCACTAGTGGCTGTACAATGGTGGAGCGAGCCCAGAGACCACGCATTTTCAGCAGCATGGAAGGGACTCTTCTTTAGTTTGAAGGTATTTTTAGTCGTTCTCATCCCCTTAGGTAAAATCAGCGCAAATTATCATGCTGTCACAAATGAAGCATTTGGTTTGGGCTGAGTGAGATTTGGTCCTTAGTCGCAGGTTACTTACAAAGACTTTAGAATTCTGCTTTAAGGTTACATCTGGTGGTTTTGCTGCCTGTCATTCCTAGGGGTCTTTTGTTTATAACCACATGGGGCAATGCAAGAGTTCATAGAATGGATGATCTTCCACACAGGTTTCTCCATTAAATTCAGTGTAACTTTACAAGTTTCCATCTGGTAGTGCAGTGCCTGAACACAGAGGGGGTAAAAAGGTCTGTTTTGTGTAAAAAAGGTCAGTTCTTTTTAAAAGTACTACCTTAAATGTAGGAGTTGGAGCTATGTTTTGCAGCTGGTCTCTTAGTCGCCAAATTTAAACAACTTTACATTTTTAAGCCATGTAAACTGAAGTAATTTTTTGAACCACCCATCTATCATTAACAGACAGATGTCTGCTGCAGCATGTTAAGATCAATATATTGGGCAACAGTCCAGGAAAATATAACTTTAATTAGATTGGATTTTCTTTGAGGCAGTTTTCCGTTGACAGAAGGTTCCCAGTTGCAGCCTGCAGTGAAGTAGGACATGTTTAAATACATATATTTGTATTTTATTTATATTTGTGTTTTTCTAATAAACATTTAATAACTATGAAAATGTGAGGCTAAGAAAATGCTTCTATTGAGAGAGAAGTCCTGAGCCAGGAACAACACAGGAGATTTATTATGATGGGCTCTGAGAGAAGACATGCCTCTTTTCAGGAAAACCCCTGACACTGCCATTTTCTTCTTCAGGCTGTAACTTGTATGCTTTCTGTGGGGCTCTCTTTGGGATAACCTCGATGATGACTCTGCTGGCTATCTCTATTGACCGCTACTTGGTGATCACAAAGCCCCTGCAGTCCATCCAGTGGACTTCCAAACGACGCACCCTGCAGATCATCGCCGTCGTGTGGCTCTACTCACTGGGATGGAGTGTGGCTCCGCTCCTCGGCTGGAGTACGTTGTCTGCTCTCTCTCTCCTAGCATTCCCTGTGTGCTCTTTTTAGTCTTGCGTGGAGTGTAAGAAAATGAGTTTTCCTATCAGTTCTTGGAGGGGTGCCCAGCCACCACCTGATGGTTTGTTGTTGTAGCACACATCTGCCCTACTGCACTGCAGAAACCCTCTGCCCCCTATACCCAGGATGTATTCAAGCAGGTCAATCTGCAGATGGAATATTAGGTGTGTACCTGAGAGTTCAGCAGTCAGGACCTCCTCTCCATGTGGGCACTTGCTTCCCAAACCACATATATAATGTATACTTTGGCTGGCACAGCTCTTGAAGACCATGGATACAGGACAGGGTTTATTTTAAGGGCTTAGTGATTGGATCAGCCCCTGCGCTAACTTTGGGTGTATGTGTGAATAATGTGTTCCATGTATTCCACAGGTTCCTATGTGCCTGAGGGCTTGATGATATCCTGTACATGGGACTATGTAACCTACTCCCCTGCAAACAGAAGTTACACCATGATTTTATGCTGCTGTGTGTTTTTTATTCCCCTGGTAATAATATTCTATTGCTATTTATCAATGTTCCTGGCCATAAGGCGTACTGGCAGGTAAGCAATGTAGCTGAAAGAATAGGTATCCCTTTTCTTGTAGTAGAAGGCTTTCTCAATTTCTTTAGCTGCAGAAACATCTGGATTGAAAGTTAGTCTGTATTGCAATTGGAACTGTAGTGGCAGATCATTAACAGCAGTAACAGGAGAACTATTTTTTGCTGATTTAAAACTGGAATGGATGTATGAATTTCAGAGTAGAAGAAGTCTCTGGTGGTTCTAATCTTATTCCACTGTAGTAATTAATAGTACATCAGATAATTAGACTGAGCTATTTGTATTTCAGATTTGGACTACAAGAAACAAGATCCTTGTGTATTCCAGCAGTTTGCAGCCTAAAGGGATAATAAAAAACATGTAGCAGTGGGGGAATCATCTGCTTTTGAGCAGCTCTGTAAACATAATAGTCCTCATATTTTTTGACAGTTTTATTTAAGGCAGGCATCCCAAAAACCATCGTGCTTCACTCAAGCATCACAACTACATGCACAATATCTGGCTATGCTTGCTCAGACTTTTTTCCCCAAAAAATTTTTGGTCTATGTTTGACATGAAAAATCAGCAGGGTGTTAGACCTGTAAAGTGACATCATTATTTCAGTTATTTTTCTGTTAATGAGCACATGGCTTATCTTTGGTCTGACCCAGAACCAACTGGTGCTGTGAGTCCTTGCTGCTCAGCTGTGTCATCAGTTCTGATGGCTTTTCTCTGCTTCTGTCTGCAGGCACTTGTTAAAATCATTTGGCTTCATAAGGCTAAATTCCACTTCTATAAGCACATTTATATATGCCTAAAATGAAGTTCTTTCTGAACTCTTATTTTTTGGCCTTTGCCTTGTTATTTACTGTGCTTTGTGTATGTATACTTGATACCAAGTGAAGGAGTAAAGAATGCATCCTTAAAATATTGGTGTCTTGTACACCCATGAAGCACAGTGGACATAAGATTTTTCTATACCTTTTGCAAGGCCAGGCTGGATGGAACTTTGGGCAACCTGGTCTAGTTGAAGTTGTCCCTGGTCATGGCAGGGGTGTTGGAACTAAATAATCTTTAAGATTTCTTCCAGCCCAGGCCATTCTATGATTCTGTGATTCTATTCTATATCTACAGTGCACCAGCAGGGAGTTTGTTACCCTGCTGGCTGGTAATTATTGTCTTCAGCCTGAAATAGATCTCCATTTAACAACACTGATATGTAAAAACTGTTATTTTCTATGCTAAAGTATATAAAATGCCTAACCATATAAAACTGTTTTAAATTAAATGTGGGGTGTTTGGTGTGAGAAAAGAATTTGATGCTTTGTGACAAAAATATTAGGACTGCCTGTTGTACCACCCCCTGAAAATACCCTTTAATAAATAAATCTGCAGGTAAGTAAAAATATCCTTGCAAGTGTTTGGGACAGGTTTCTCAAAGCTGTCAGGGTATTCCAGCATGTGTTACCTCATGAACTGGAATTTCTGCAAGCTGTTCCTCCCTTGAAAAGGAAAGGACGTAAGACCTGATTTTTCCATGCAGCTGTGCCTTTGCTTGGTCCACCTCCAAGAGCAATGAAGGGCAAGAGATACCAATTTCTGTATCTTTGCAACCTGAAACCCTCCTTGTGTTAGGGACGAGGACACAGCAGTCCTGTCCCGCAGTCCCAGGTGTTCTGGCTCAGTATCACAGAAAAACATAACAGCTGCAACCACATTAAGTACCTTATAGAGTTTTTAAGTATCAGAGGAGAAAAGAAGAGTCAGAGAATGGAAATATGAAATTTACTTCATTTTGCATATTGCCGAGAACATATTAGAGATGTTGCTTTTTTCGTTGTCCTGCTGAAATATCTGTATTTCTTTTCCCCCTCACAGAGATGTTCAAAAGTTGGGATCCTGCAGTCGGAAATCCTACCTCTCTCAGTCCATGAAGAATGAATGGAAGCTGGCAAAAATTGCATTTGTGGTCATCATTGTGTTTGTCTTGTCCTGGTCTCCATATGCTTGTGTCACCTTGATTGCCTGGGCAGGGTAAGTGGAAAAGTAATCCAAACAGCAGGGGTTTTGCAAATATGTTTAGTACTGTCACCCACAAGAGGCAAATCTCCTTTTTGAATGGGTCTTAAATAATTAACGTAATTAATAATTAATTACATTAGGGGTGATATTTCATTGTTCACTATATCCTTGTGAATAAATCCAGAAAAGGGATTATTTGTCTGTGCATTTTGAACCTATCATGACTTTTTAGTCTTAAGTTTTGGTACATGATGTTTTCTCTCCCACATGATGCTTTCTTTGTATAAATTGAGGGAGTTATCTCTTTTATCTCCTAATACCCTCCTTCCTTCCATACACTGCTGTCTCCTCCAGCCATTCTCAGCTCCAAAGGGACCTGGCGTCTTGTCAATGCATGTTCTGCTTTTCAAGGCCAGGTTGGATGGGGCTTTGAGCAAGCTCATCTAGAGAAAGGTGTCCTCGCCCATGGCAGAGAGGTTGGGCTAGATGATCTTTAGAGGTATCCTTCAGCCCGAACCATTCTATGATACCGTGACACTAACTGTGCTTATCCTGCACTGACATTGATCACGCTGACTGCGGCACCATAAAGCCAAAAGGGAAATTTTGGTTTCAAACCACTTCCAGTCCTCTCTTCCTTCTGCAGTGTTTGGAACTGAGTCACTGACACACATTACTGTGCAGCACAGATGCTGCTGCTGAAACATTTTTTAGGTTTGATTCTGTTTTCTTTTCTATCACCATTCACTTTTCCCAGATGGCCACAATGGATGTTCTTTTGTTGGGGTTTTAGGGCTTTTATTGTCTATTGTAGAAACAGGGAAGGTGATTCCTTGTGTTCCTAGTCATCATAAAATTATTTGCTGCATGCCTTTGATCTTCTGTACATGAATGAAACCAAGCACATGCTGTCAAATTCAAGCCTTTCATCTGGGCAAAGAATTCACTTCAATAAATGAACTTTTCAGGTGTATTTCTAATAAAAAGATAACAGCACAAAACCAGTCAAAAGGAGTAATATGTTCTAGTAATATGGTATCCATGTAATTCATGGCATAGCTGTGTGTAACCTTTTTGCTTTGTTTTAGTCGAGGCAACAGCCTAACACCGTATTCCAAATCTGTGCCAGCAGTTATTGCCAAAGCTTCTGCAATCTACAACCCCATCATATATGCAATAATTCACCCAAGATACAGGTATAGTAAGTATATGGGTATGTGTATAACTGTACATGCAACTGTGGATCTTTTATCCTCTCCCTCAGAGCCCTTCTCTGCCCTGTGGAGCTGCACAACACCATGACTGACAGGAGAAGGAGGTGATGCTCAGGGTCATCTTTCATCATATCAGGGACAGCCACTACAGACCACTCCCCAGATAAAAGGTCCCAACCAGAAGGCTCAGAAAATCATATCCTCACCAATTTAAGCAGCTATATATGCATGTGTTCAAGATTTGGTTTTCTGAAGCATTTTTTCACCAAAAATTTTGAAACACTGACAGCGAAAAATACTTTATTATATAGAGGGGATATACTTGTAACAGAACTGCTATTCAGCATACCTGTAGGATTTTTTGCAAGTCTTTCAAAGCATAGCTACCACGAAGGGATGCTGTGTCTAAAGTTCTGAGAAAACACAGGAATGCCGTGGTAGTAAATGTGATAAACGTATAAATACCACTAGATGGCGAGGTTAGTCGTTGGTATGAGGCTTCTTTCACCCAAGAAGTGGAAAAAATGTCGCATTCCATTGCCTGACAACTAGGACTTGGGAGCTGGAAATTGAGTTCATTGTTTTGGATGTCTGATGCATGACAGTGTGGTTGTAAGAAAAGTGAAGGTTTCTCAGAAGGCTGGTCGAAACACACCCAAAAAGGTTGAAAACATAGAATCACAGAATGGTTTGGGTTGGAAGGGACCTTAAGTATCACCTAGTTCCAACCCCCTGTCATAGGCAGGGACACCTTCCACAAGACCAGGTTGCTCAAAACACCATCCAACCTGGCCTTGAACACTTCCAGGGATGGGATATCCACAGCTTCTTTGGGCAACTTATTCCAGTGCCTCACCAGCATCACAGTAAATTTCTTCATTATAGCCAATCTAAATATTCCCTCTTTCAGTTTAAAGCTATTCCCCCTTGTCCTATCCCTACATGGCCTTGTGAAAATAACTTCTTCAGCTTTCCTGTAGCCCTCATTCAGGTACTGGAATGTGCTGTAATGTCTGCCCAGAGTCTTCTCTTCTCCTGGCTGAACAGCCCAACTCTCTCAGCCCATCTGCAGAGGAGAGGTGCTCCAGCCCTTTGGTTATCTTCATGGGCTCCTCTGGATTTGCTGCTACAGGTCCATGTCCTTCCTGTGCTAGGGACCCCAGCAGCACTGCAGGTGGGGTCTCACCAGAGCAGAGCAGAGGGGCAGAATTCGCCTCCCTTGTCCTGCTGGCCACACTGCTTTGGATGCAGGACATGATCTAGGACATGATTGGCTCTCTGGGCTGTGAGTGCACATTGGTGGCTCATGTCCAGCCTCTCATCCACCAGCACCCCCAAGTCCTTCTCAGAGCTGCTCTCAGTCCATTCTCTGCCCAGCCTTTGTTTGTGCTTGGGATTGCCCTGACCCATGTGCAGCACCTTGCACTTGGGTTTGCTGAACTTCCTGGGGTTCCTGTGGGCCCACCTCTGCAGCTTATCGGGGTCCCTCAGAATGGCATCCCTTCCCTCCAGCGTGGCAACCACACCACACAGCTTGGTGTCACCAGCAAACTTGCTGAGGGTGCTCCCAATCCCACTGTCCACGTCACAAACAGCGATGTTAAACAGGGCTGGTCCCAACACTGACCCCTGAGCACACCACTCATCATTGAGCTCCACCTGGACATTGAGCCATTGACCACAACTCTGAGGGTGACCATCCAGCTGATTCCTTACCCACTGGGTGGTTTTTCTGTCACATCCATGCTTCTCCATTTTAGGGACATATCTTGTTTGAAAATGTCTGCTATTATAGCAAACACCTTTTTGCATCCTCCAAAAACCATCTGAGTTTTTTGAAGTCTGCAGAGCATTTTAGTTTAGAGTAGGAGAATGCCTAGTTTCTGATGGGCTGCAGAAGTTCAATGAGAAGTTTTCCATGTCTGGCTGATGTGTTTAGGACCCATTATTTGTTTCTGAACCAAAGTTATTGTGTTCAGTTTATTATTTTTGCAAGGAACAGGTTGCCCAGGGAAGCAGTGGATGCTTCCCTGGAAGCGTTCAAGGCCAGGTTGGATAGGGCTTCGAGCAGTCTGGTGTTGTGGAAGGTGTCCCTGCCCACGGCATCAGGCTTGGAAAGATGTTCTTTAAGGTTCTTTCAAACCCTTCCAAACCACACCATCCTATGGCTCTAACAGAGGACTGCTTCAGTCAGTCTTTTTCTTATCAGAATTGGCTTTTTAAGACTGTTAAGAAAAAGGCTGGAGTCCACAACAAGATTTCAGACATTTTCTTAATAAGTATCTTGTTTTATCTTGTTATATTTTTTCCCCTGCTTTCTAATTTGTATTTCTAGACACATCAACAAGAGAAGTTTTTATGGACTTGTTGTGAAGACATTTCATACACTTGGGAGCCATCCAGTCAGAAAAAGAAGTAATGTTGGGTCCCATGTGATAAATCAGGAATGCAGTTTCAAAACTGGAAAAAACCCTACAGTACACCAATAAGTCAGTTGGCAAAAATAGGTTGGCAGGACCAATTTTGCTTAAACAGTGAATAATGAATATATATGTTAAGAATATTGTTTCTGGATAACTTCCAAATCTTCTAATTATTCACATTATGCCTTGAGAGTAATTTATCCAACACAGATAAATGGGCCAGTCTGTTCAGGCCAAAGGGTTAAGGGTTTGAGCAGGGGATAATTTGTCATTTTATATTGGAACTACTGAACCAAATTACATCTAAGTTATTTTCCAAATCTTTCTAGAAAGAAGCATCCAGAAATCAGGATCAAAAGAGTTCAAATCAGGCTCAAACCAGAAATGTACCACTAGCAAAGCAAGATGCTTTTTTGCACAGAGAATTCCTGACACTGGATCTTAACATCGCAACAGAAACAAGCCTTTTTGTGGGGTTTCCTTACCTTAAACGATGGAGAAAAGACAAGTGCATTACAGTGAATGTAACTGAAAATGTAACAGTGACCTTTGTGCTAGCACTTGGCTTCTAAGAACTGGTCCGAGAGTTTGCTATATCCCTCCTCACCCACCCATCCTCCTACCCACCTATTCCCCACCAGTGTAAAGGAGAAAAACACCTCTCCCTAATAGGTCTCACAGGAAGTAATGAATGTAAGTGAGGAACGTACTCAAAGTTTTAATTCATGGAATGTTCTTTTGTGGGGAAGAAAGCTTTTACATATTTAACAACTTGTATATTGTCTCTGTGTTCCACAATAATTCTAACACCTTGCTGTGTTAGAGTTATTGCAGAAACTCCCTTACATTTTGGAAGTTTTAGGTTTTGTAATCATTCTTTCATAGCAAACAGGAAATTCTGCAACTCCATGTTTCCAACTGCCTCCCAGGCAAAGCAGAATTACACAAAAATTATTGGTTCAAAACTCCTACATCATAAATAATGAATAATCATAAATAACTTTGAGTTGCAGTATTTTCTCAAAAAGTTGCTTGCAATTACTATGTATTTTACTTTAGGTGACTCTTTTATTTCAGATTATAAAAATATCATTAAATAAATAGCTCAGTTTATGCCTATTTTGTATTTCACACATGAAATATTAAAACTCTCTTCAAAATCTGTACTTTCATCCCAAACAGCAAAATGTCCCTCAGTAGTCCTCCCAAATACTAGCAAAATAGAAACTCTGGTCCCTCGAGATATTCAGAAGTGTTCATATGTTTTCCTTGAAAATTCACCATCAGACATTTATTTCCTGAATCTCCAGCATTAGGAGACCTCTGCACCAAATCCCACTTAATAGATGCAATGGTGTGTTTTATGCTAACGTGAAGTTGTCAGAGGGAAGTCGTTCAGCTTCTCAGCTGGGGAAAAAAGCTGGCAGCTGCTTTTCAGCACCAGACTGAGGTCTTCAACCTGAAATGAAGTTTATGGGTGTTTGACATTTTCTCATGTCCTGTAAACACTTTTTCAGGACTTCTTATTCTGTGCAAACCATTAACTATCTTTTTTTACTCCACACCATGCGTGGAGCCTTCAGCCTTCTGCCCCAAGCAGCTCAGTGGGCTCTGCCAGGTCACCAACAGCATCTTGGCAGGATCAGGAATGATGGTGCAGGTAGCTTTTTCAGTCCTCATCTCCAGAGTAGTCACAGAGGTGCTGTTGCCTTTGAAATTAGAGAGGAAAGAGATGCAGAAGTATTCTGAGGGTGCTGATGATGCCAAATATTGAGGTTTGGTGGTGGTGGGTTTCTTTTTTTTGATTACAAGTGAGTGACCTCATTTCATGATCCCAGAATGATGTCTCTGAAATTTAAACATGTGTGATCTTTTGTGAGAATAGAAATGATGATTTAAAATGTACTGGTTATTCAACAAACCTGGTAGCTATAGAAGCACAAGATTTTATAATATACATCTGCTTGACTTGCATCTCAGTGTGAAGTCAATGTACTGACATCCTCCAGGGATCCCTAGTCCCCTGCATCAGTTCCTTGCCGTATGCCTTGTTGCTGCCTCACTTCTTATCTAGTTTTGTGCCACTATTAACTTCATCTATTGGGCTGAAATAATGGATTGGGAAGTGCTGGGGAGATGTTGCACCAAATGAGGCGTTCTGACTAGCATTGCCCTGCGAGGAGCAAGGCCAGCTGGCATGGCACAGGGGAGGCTCTTGGACCCTTCTGCTCCATGCAGGGCCAGGGCTGCGGTCAGGAGAAATAGACTCACACAGCCATGACTGAGATTATTATTTAATGAATAAAGCAGATTTGGGGTCTAGACCATCCTTCTCCTCTATGCTTGTACAGCATTAATTTTTAACAGGAGTTTACAGTAGCTGCCGTGACACAAATAAGTAACAACATCTGATTCTTCTGGCCCTCTTCCCTTTTTTCCACTCATTCTGTGCCTTTGCACAGTGAAGACCTTTGTACCAACTAGCCTGAAATTTTTCTGGGTTGACATTTTAAATAAATCAGAAGCAATCATGCTCTTCGGGATATTTTCAATTCTTGTCACTTACCTATGCAGCTCTTCTGTATGTGTTTTGACACAAGGCCCAGAAGGACCTGTTATTTTCTTTTCAGCCTGTTGAGTAGTTTGCACCAGCTATACCATGCTGTATGCATGTAATCTTTAAGACCCCCTTCATCAAAACAGAAGCTGTGTTGAGGTGATGGAAAGAGACAGTGTTCTCACCACATGAATTTCAAAGCTGTGTCTTCAGTGTGACAGGTTTGGCTTTTTTTTCTTCTCACATTTTCCGTCAGAAAAACGATCCACAAAGCTGTTCCCTGCTTGAGGTTCCTGATACGAATATCGAAAAATGACCTCCTGAGGGGATCCATAAATGAGTCGTCATTCAGGACCTCTCTTTCCAGCCACCACTCGCTTGCCTGCAGGACCAAGGGCACTTGTGTTTCCTCCGTTTCTACTGGAGAAGCTGTAAGTCTTTTCTTGTTTCCATAAAAGAAAGTGAGTATAAGGTTTCTCAGACTCTAAATAAGCAACTCCATGAATACATATTCAAAATTAGAGAACTAAAAAGGGAAGGAGGAGAGTGTAGCTAAATTTTTTGGGTCATATGAGGTCATTTCTGCAAAACTGGAAGTTCCTGCATGGTGATTTATGATCAGAAAAAGCATTCAGGCCAACATATCTGTGTGGTTCTGGTGCCTGCTGGGACCAAGGATGTTCAGGTTAAGTCTTTAAAGTGAACTAAAAAGAACCATTGTCAGACACTCCCTCTGTCACCAACTACTGGCTGTAACTAGGTATCTCACTGAGCTGGAGGACAAGAAAATAATCTTCCCTTCAAAGTTTTATAACCTATCCAAAAGCTGGATTCTTTACCTGGATTTGAACCATGAGGAGTGAAAGGCTCCTGCCCCTAGAGCATGGTGGGGTGTTTTGTAAGAACATACCCCAAATGTTAGTAAGACTGGTGACCGAGTGAGAGAGAAACAAAAGAATCCCTCGAGACTCTTCACAGCCTCTCTCAGTCACAAGAAGCTGGCCTTGCCTGTGGACGTGCTGGGAAGGTGGCTTTGAAGGGGTGACAGCCATGGCAGAGTCTGGGCTGGGGCTGGCTCTCCTGAGGACCTCTGCTGCTCCCCCTTAGTTCGGGCATCAAAAACCTCCCAGAGCAACAGCTGCCGCCAGTAACATCTCACAAAAGTATAAATCCTCTGTATACCTTTTATACCTTTAGGTATAGAAACCTAAATTTTCTCCCCATTATTCTTTTGTTTGATGCCAAATGAAGTAATTTCAGCTGCATCATCCATCCTGATCCAAGAAGCTTTCTCTTCTTCACTGTTGGTCACTACTTGGTTTTGGTTTGTTCATGTTAGCAGGTTATTATGTGTATTTTGATGCCGGTGCTGCTTACATCGACAGGATGAGGGTAAGAGCTACAGCTTTTGGCACAGCTTTGGCTTAGGAGTCTCAGTTAAAGCCCCTGCTGTTAGCAGTGCACAGCACTGTGTTGTGCCGAGTTGATGCAGACAAAGGCAATTGTCCTTGGGGCAACTGGCAGCTCAGTGCAGCTGTACAGGTTTTAGCTGGAACAGCAGCTGCTGAAATAAAAGCTAAGCTCGATGACTTTGGCATGACACAGGACTGAGTGAAATTTTGGAATGCTCCAATAAAACATTGATGTGCAAGAAATGACACCAGGAACACTAAAAAATGCAGCTGTTGCCACCAGCGCTTTCCTCTGTGTGTTGTGTACATGTTAGTGTAGGGAACAACTTTTGTGAGTCATATCAAGGAACATTTCATTCAAGGAGTTTTATTTAACAAATGAGGAGAAATAAACAGGTAGCCACACATATATGTATGAGCAAGGTGATGAAGAGGAATTATGCACTATCTTCCCACTTGTGGGGATCCCAGTCTGTCTGCCTGCCTGTTTGTCTGTCCTCTGTCTAGCCATATCTAAAAGCTGCTGTTGCGGTGGAATGGTCTCACCATTGATACTCAATCAAAGAGTCATCACAAAGTAAGGGATGACAGACAGCCTCAGCCCAAGCCTGTAAATGGAACAGCACTTTTGCAATGTTCCATTTTGCTTCATTATTGACATGCTTTTAGAAAATTAGAGCACAGCCCACCCACTATCTCCCATGCACTAATGACGGTGTGTAGAATCAGCAAGCTCATGCAGATTGAGAAGCCCTGGGTGTTCTGGATATTCTGCTGAGATGTATGCAAACTTGGTTTTGTATCTGTCCGTGTCCATGGTTTTGTATCAGCTGTTGGTCACACAGAATGCTGCAAGACATATTAAACAGATTGATTGTACTTGCTCCCATCTTTAGAATTCAGATGCTCTGCAGGTATAAGTATAGCATAAGCAATGAGGTATAAAAGGGTGAAAAACATCCTGGTGAAAAAAGATTAAATAATTTTTCATTACTTCCAGATTGCAATGGTTTTTTTTTGGTTAGCGAAATAGTCCGGGGTAAGTGACAAGACTGAAAATAAAGCCTCTCCCCAGGGGAGTTTTGAGTGTGAGACCTGTGTTAGAACAGCTTTCGTTTTCTATGGATGTGCATGGGTTTTGCTAGAATTTGAGAACTTCCCAGTATCTGAAAAAGGATGCAACTGGCTGAAATCTTTCTCCAATTTGTGATTAGACCTGGAGCAATGTAGGGCTTGACCCTGTAGAGCCAGCTCATGAGAAACTGCAGCCTCGCCGAAGTCATTCTTTCTCCACAAATCTGAGACAGGAAAAGAGAGACCTGCTCCCAAAGACCTGCAGCTGCGATGCAGCCACTGCCGAAAAGGTATGGAAAAAAGTCTCAGCTGAGGACTCTACATTTTAGTTCTAATCTTGCTGCAATACATCATCTCTGGAATGATAATTCAGCCTTTATGCCCATCTATTTCATCTGTAGGCTTTATTTATACTGATTCCAACATCCTCTTCCTCCTTGCTGTAACTTCTTTTTTTTCTTAATTTTCTCCTTTTTTTNTTTTTTTTTTTTTTTTGGTGTGTGTGACAAATGAGAGTGCCAGTAATGCCTAATTAACTTTTTTTGCTGATATTTGCCTGGTTTTGGAAAGCCAGCCCAGCTCATAGCTCTGAAACTACATCAAGGCATAGTCAAATAGCATCAAATGTAAGAAGATGAGTTCTTTGCCTCTTTGCCTGTTTATCTACCCCAGCTTTGGTTCCTTTCATCATGGCCCTTGTGTCCATACTGTGGCAGTCTCCTTTTCTAGTAAAGTCAAATCTGCAAAACAGAGTTTGACCTGATAGAAGCCACCCTTTTCCTTCTTTTCAGTGTACATTAAAATGTTTTATTTTTGTTGAGGGGGAAGACGAGAAAGAAACTCCCATTTCTCCCTAAGGGTGGGAGAATCTGGCAACTGCCACCCTTCTCTCACTGAAAGAGGAGACGGTGAGTACTCAGCGCATCTTCTGTGGATGCATCACCCTCATTGCCCTCACTGAGGTTTGGCATCCTGCTGTTGAGGAGAACCCCATTCCCTGGTGGGAGCAGAAGGTCACCCACGGGTCAGCTTCTGCCAGATTCTAACACCAGTTTCCAAACAAGTACTTGGATGGGTGGCACAGGGTCAGGCACACACCAGTGCTGACTTTTCAGGAAAAGACAGACATGGCTTACAATCCCCTGCCTGTGGCTGGACTGAGTAGCACCCCCTTTTATGATGGAGGCACCCTTTCATGGGGTTACTCTAGTGCATGTGGACAAACACCCACACCTTGGGCAGCTACAGCATCTGCTTCTGTCCCTGTGCTCCCTTCCAGATCTAATGGTACCTGTCTAGACACAGCATAGTTTAAAGCAGGAACTGCTCTGAAGATTTCCAGCCACCCGATGACCTGGTTCCTGCATGCCTCTGTCCTGTCTTCTTTCATATATGTCACTAAGATCAAGTCCTGAGAAACCTTGTTCTTTTTCTGTAACTGTTGTGAACAGTATTGATAGAAAAACAGCGGCTTCAAATGTGGTGTCAGTGGTTCAAACATGGGCTCAAATCTACTACTCAATTCTACTGCCTTCTGTCAGCAGCCAAGTGTGTCCAAGGTTGTAGGCAAGTGGCAAAGGCAGGATATTGTCTCCAGGTTCTGGAGAATCACTGGCTTTCGGTCTCACAAGGGAGGAGAAGGGAAGAAAATCTCTGGTGGTCTGCATAAACTGTTCAGTAATAAAATAAATATTTCTGTATCTGGAATTTAGCAACTGTGTAGCCCACAAGAAGGCTCAAGTGCTATACTTCACCTTTGAAAGACATCTCTTGAATTACTTTGGTAAATACCCCTTGAGATTTTTAGTGGCGTTCGCTGAGATACGAGGAGTTTATTTACATTGAATGTTCAAAGCTTCATTTGCTTTTCTTAGTATTTTCAGCAGAGATTCCTGTGCGGTGGGAGGGTCCTTTGTGTGTCCATTGCAACTAACTGCAATGCATCATTATTCATACTATCAGAATAAATATTTATTTATTTATATAATAAATATAACACTCAGAGTGTTTGACAATATCACCCATTTATCCTCTAAAAGACTCCCCCAACAAACCCTAAAGAAGCACCAAATGCATATTTTATATTTATTTTATGGTTTTAGTAGCATTACTGGATTTTCTTTGACTCAATTCCAATTACTCGGTTGTGGAAAAGCCAATCAGTGTCCCAAGGCTGGTGCGTTCCAAAGTATAAAAATGCATATGGCTGTTTTCTGAGCTGCCACAGTGATCCAGCCCCATGACTGCAGTTAGTTAGGATAGTAACAAACTTCGTGTAGGCTGACACCTGGAAACTGAACATGGCAGTGAAGAGGCCTTTCTGGAAGTATTAAAATGCAGGTTTGGATATTTGATTTCAAAGGAGAGTGGTCAAATGTCCTCTCTGCATCCAGGTGTTGTTTCAAGGGATGAAAATAATTTAAAAAATTGTAAATGGGTGTTCTGCCCACCAAGCCACATCCTAAAGAAATCTATCCTTCTGTTGCAGAGAAAACACCACTTGAAAGAGGAAGTGGTTTTGGAGTTGAGCTTTTTCATTCTATTATTATCTTTAATATGGAAGAATGGACTTCTGTTCTCTGTCACACTAATTTAAACCACTTTGTTTAGCACACTGTGCTTCGCTCCACTTGGTAGGTAGAGCAGCTGGAGAAATCATTATCAATAGGGATTTGTGAGTGATTGCTGCTTGTGGAGTAGAATTACACAAAACTATGGGAATTCACATAGTAATGAAGTAAAAACTGCACTTTACTTTAAATGTTGTTTTTCCCTAGACATAACTTCCAGCTTATCTCTATATCTGACACAGTGATTTTATCGCCTTAATTGTAATTTTTTAAAGGAAGCCAGAACTGATCACTTATGCCTTCCCTTGCCGGTGTACTTAAATATTAACTGACACTTTCAAAACTTACTTAGTTTACTCTGAATTTGCATACTGTGCACAAGACTTATGGAAAGAACTCAGGGGACTTGCCATCAGAGTCAAGTTAGAAATCAGAATTCTCTCAAAATAGGCAGATAAGTTACCAAAGTGAATATTTATTGCTTCTTTCTTGGAGGAAGTACTTTCCAATGTGTGAATGCAAGGCCACTGACTTCCCTAAGGTAGGACCAGGAACCATTTGGGGAGAGACAGAGATTGTCACAAGGTTGACAAAACTTCAGGAAAATAAAGAATGAAGTGTACTCGAGTCTTATCTAAGATCTCTTCCATGAGAAGAGAGAGAAGTGCAATTATCTAGTACCCTGATACCCTGAGATGTGTTAAAAATGGAGTAATACCATTATTTAATGATGAGATAAGATATAGGAATGAGCTTTTGTTTCCTTCTTTTTTTTTCTTTTCAGTTTCTGCTGATATTTGAGTACATCTTCTTTTGCTTCATTTAACATTCTGCTTTCCAAGTAGTACATGTTAGCACATCATGATTTTCCCTCAAGTTAATGATTCAAGTGTTTAGAAGGTTGGCCTGCTGGCTCAGATATTGACCAGTGGCAATGAATATTTCAAATGCAGGTTTCCACAGCAATACAGTGTCTGACCATGCTAAAGCTTATGTCCCCGCTCCAGGTTTCACTCTCCTCCAGCTGTTTGGAGCAGGTGCTTGGGCAGCCAGTCCTACCCAGTCCCTCTGCAGCACTTGTGACCAGCTCCCTGAGAGCAACTTCTCTGCCTGTCGGATTGAATAGCAGCAGTGTCAGCAGAAGAGACTCAAGTACTTCCCATGTGCCAACTCAAGGAAGTCAAGTGAATGGAATTCTGGATTCTGTCATTAGCAATGCAGTCCCTCGCATCATCATCATTCCTACCTCAGAGACCAATCTGTTTCGGGAAGAACTGGAAGAGGAAGAGACTGAATTATTCCATTTTCATGACAAAAAGGGCAATCTGCTGGACTTGGAAGGGCTTAGCTCATCTATGGAGTTCCTTGAAGCTGTTGAGAAATTTCTATCATAAGTTTGTCAAAAGAAAACTTTCCAGTAATTATTTTCTTGGCATCTTCTCCACTTAATTATACCAAATAACTGAAGCCTTGTAGGTTAGATCATCAGATTTTTTTTGTATGTTTATATGGTAGTCACTAGGCAGCCTTCAGATTTATCTTTGTCCAAACTAGCTCAGGCATGGAAACAGGCTTTCTTACAGATTGTGCTGCAGGAAATGAGCAGTGGAAGATCTTGCAGCATGATCAAGTGGCATTGGTCAAGGAGGCCGCCTGATTTGTTGCCACGGATGGGGGTGCCAGCAGAAGGGAAAATGAGTGACTGAGAGCAGGGTCAGCTGCTGAATGTTTCTGCTATCTGGACAGGAACTGAGTTCCTGTTTTGGCAGCTCTGTTCTGGACAGCGGTGGGAAGAACCGCAAGACCACAGCTTCCACCAGCCCCAGCAGCAAGGCAGATGGCTACATGACCTACACTACAGTTTAATCAAATAATTCTCAGCATTGTTTTTGCTGTGTTTTTGTTTGTTTTTTTTTTTTTAATAGGCAGCTTGCTAAACATAAAGAAAGAAACTGTTTCTTCACTGGGAAGTGATTGTTTCCCAGCTTCTAATCCTCTGAAGTTTAGTGGTAGAAATCTGGATTTTACCTCAGCATGGTCACCTAACTGTCAAAATGCAAGGTGCTATATGCTAAAACATACACTACCATAGAAGCATTCAGAGTTCCTTCAGAGTTAAGTCCCAATTAAATATGTATGGATCCTAATGAGTCTGTGATTGAAAGGGTGAATTCTGGCAGCTGGCTTGACAAGTCATTGACAAAAATAAAGCCTTGGCTGCTGTATATCACTTGTCCATTCAGAGGAGATTCTTCTCATCTCCTCTAAAACAAACCAGCAGATGTCTTTTAGAGGTCACTTACCAGAGGCCTTCAAAGTGGGTAAAACATCATCTTGGGAAGAAAACCGCACAGTACTGTGGTGTTTGCTACAGGATCTGCACTCACATCATTATCTGTGGTTCCTAATTGTGCTCATTTTATCTGTGCTTCATATTGTGGCTCAGGCTCACAGAACTGTCCTAACATTTTATTCCTAACTGCATTCTTCCTTTCATTACTCATTTTTCCATTTCTCCCCTTCAGTCTCTGATTTTCAAACCTGGACAACAAGTTGAACTACATTGTTCTTCAGCTATTATCAATATACATTAGTAGAGAGCAGGTGCTCCTCTGGATATAATAGTGCAAATATTTGGTCCAGTGAGACTAATAGTGTTCAGACATTCAACAAGAGAGTGAGAGTTTATGTTCGTAGTCTCTGTTTATTTCCTTGGCTGTATCCTAGATTGTGCAAGAGACCACTGAGAGAATTTCCAGGTTTTGTGTATGTACTGGCTGATCTCGGGAAGTAATTTCTCTTTGCCTGTTTTCCTGACACAAAAACCAGATGGAAAGCATAGAAGTGTTTTTAAATACTTTTTTCATTACAGAAAAAGATAACACCAATTTTGTTTGCAACAAGCTAGACAGGAACACCACTAAAGAACAAATTAAACCCAAAGCAGCGCAGGAGAGAGAAGAATGCTTCCAAACTTGCAGACCTGAGGCTCTGCAAGCTGCCAGCACAGCAGACCTTTGAGAGGACTGAGACACTTGCTTTTGATATAGACTGTACAATTTCTAGAAGAAGAAAAAAAAAAGGCACCGGTGGGTTACAGAGGCAATTGCTGTGACAGGCTGCCTCATGCAATGCTGCCACTCTTAATGCTGCTATTATTTGAGGTACTCTGCTGCCTAGAGACCCTCATACTTCCTTGCTGTGGAAAGCAGGGAGGAAATCGCTGGTGGAGCCACATCATGCATGTGGTTGCCTGTGTGTAGCCCTGGTGTGTGGTGCTGGGGGACCAAGGCTCAGCCTGGGCAGCACCGGGCTGTGGTTCCTGCAGCCAGGCTGCCAAAGCCTGTGCCCGCTGCGTGCCGAGTTTTCTGATGGGGCCAGGAATCATGCCAAGGTCATCTACAATGAACTCAGCAATTCCAAGGGCAATTCCTCCATTTGAGGACTGGCACAGTGAGCAGACAGTGCAGGACAGCTGCCGGGGACTGGGACAGGGACGTGCTCACTTGCAGTTCCACAGTGCCAGGTTTTCATCCACTGCATAGTTTTGGCCACAATGAGTAACCAAAGGTTAATTGTGTATTATGCTCATGGGAAATGGGCAGGCTTAATCCTAGGCTAAACACGCTGTCCTGCCATCTTGGATTCTTGTCCTTTTTTCTTTTTGCTGAACCTGCCCTCTGTTTTTTGTTTTTTTTTTTCTACACGAACTGTGCAGTCAGTGACCTTATTTCTTCTTGCATTTAAAATCCTCAGCTGCTGTATCTTCTTTCTTCTCAAGCCAGATGTTAGGAAGAGAGTCTTTTTTCAGGACTTCCAGGCCTTAGACCTGACTTTTACTGTTGTAATTACTCCAAAAAAACAATAGAAAATGCATTTGGTGTTCCATGTTATAAAAACATGCCCTGGAGTAGATTTTGCACTCAGATTATGATAGATTTGTTGGGGTAAAACTGTAGGCCGGGTATTGCCATAGGTTTTGGCAGGGTGAAGAAAGGAAGACCTGAAGTCACAGTCAACAAATTCCTTCATATCGGAAGTTCTGCATTCTACTCGTTAGCCTACAAGAAGACTCTCCAGTGATCTCTTGCATGTGTTTGGTACTATTACTGTGCTGGTACTGTGAGCGTGTCTCAGAAAATTAGCAGGCTTGAGGTATGTGCAAACAACGTTTCACTGTTATGCTGTTAGTGTCACACACTGTTAGTACCATTGCTTCGGAAGCTACTGTCAGGATTACTGCTCATTGAAACTGAGGCAGGCTGAAATTCCAAATGGTATAGTGGTAGACAAAACATAAAGTTGTACAAAATATCAGATAGACTTACTGCAGTCACTGTGTGAGACTTTTCCAGAAACATCAGTCACAGAGTAAATGAGTCTCAAATTGACTACCACAACGCAAGAAAATTTTGCAAGCTTCTCTGTCGTCACATTAGAATAGATGGCACATGAAAATGTACACTAATTACTATTGCTTCCAGTTTCACAAAGGAATGTATTGGTTCATTCAAATGGAATAAAAAATTCTTAGGAGTTCAACTGAATTATCCATTGTTTGTTTTTCTTATTTAATCATTATTTTTGGAGCCAGAAGGGGGAATAAAAAAGTTGAGTCAAGGCTTTTGAAACCTATGCTCTGATCCAGGTAATAGTAAAGTACATATATATATATATAACTTTATTTTCAAGTAATTTAGACTGCTCAGGTGCAAGCACTCACCTGCTTGAGTGCATAATTTCTAAATTTAAAGTTCACTGACTTGGTAAAACCCGAAGTTGCTCAGCTACTTTTGAAATACAATGACTTCAACTGGGATGTCAGGTATCAGGTGAACAACACTGAAAAAAAATAGCCAAAGTTAATACATAAAAACTCTGACAGCAGACTTTGATCTTTGTCCTAAATCTGAATGAAAGTTAATGAGTAATTGTTTATTTCTACTAAAACTTTGTATAGCACAATTATAGGATGTATTCCAGTTTTCATGAGTAACAGAAAATCCAGACCACAGGTGTAAACATTTTCTTTTATCATGGACAATGGTATTTTTTAATAGTTAAATCAATGGTTAGGTAAAGTTTTCAAATAAGAAAATTTACTTACTTGAATCTTAATGAATCTTGCAGCTTTGGGCTGGTATGAAACATGACCTAATACTACATTCTTCCAGAAAGCTTATTCAGTTCCCAGACATCCATCCATGTCCCTCCTTTCAGGAGACACACCTGAACAAGAAACCCCTTCCACCCTACTGTCTGAAAATAGTTTATACTGTGATGTACAAAAATTGGAAAACACTGGGAGGCAAATACCCTCTTTTTAAATTTCCTTTCTTTCCCCTCACCCCTTGGCTTGTTGCTTGGGGTTTTTTTGTTACATCTGCTCTTTACTGCTTCTCTGTGCAGGTTATCCTTGATACATTTTGTCTGGTTCCTTCACAAATACATGAAAGCAATGCGAGTTAGTGAGGAGATGGAAACTTGGGTACATATTATGCAGTGGGCTCCTTTCTCACATAGGAGTAATCAAAACTGCCCACAGTGCTTGGGTTCAGCAAGTGCATGGACCAGGTGGCTGTAGGATGAAGCCTGGCAAGGTGGAAGCAGCCAAGATGCATCTCCTGGCTCATCTCAACACGAGCTGATGATTAGTTCTTGCTTTGCACCTCATCCATAGCCTCAGTCCATAATCAGTATTCTGTCTGCACCTTGAATGGACAGGTATTTAGGTGAAAAGTTTGGTGCTGGGATGCCTTTGTTGTACCTGTCACTTCTACCATGTATTAACATACACTACAGCTTACTAAGGGTTCAAATGTCTGTCCATATATTTCACTTGTTTTATGGTGTGTCTGGAGTGCACTCTGTTGTACTTGTTAATGCTACAGGTTGTAGCAGGACATGAAAAGCTAACTGCAAGACGTCAAAGTCAGGTGTAAATCCACTGTTACTGATTCTCTCCTGTGCCAGCATGAGATGACTGCGTGCCAGCAATCCTGGTGCCAATATTTCATGGTAAAATCCCCTGAGAGAAAATTCCTGTAGGGATTAGTGAGTTATACAATATATTGACATTTTTTACTCTGAAACATTTTTCCTCGCTATTTGTAGTTATGTATCACATAGGCATTTTTATTTAAAAGGTCAGGTGCATTCCTCACCTTAAAGCAAAGCTCCAGAAGACACTTGTCATCTTCAGGACCTTGTTCTGGACTGAATCAGCCAAAGACATAGGCAATAAGAGGTGAGGAGGAGAGCTGCTGCTGTTACCAGAGGTGCATGGTTATTATGAATGGATGATGTGGGTTTAAATCAATCCCTGCCTTTTGCCCAGGCCTCTGGCAGCTGGCAGTCGGGTTATTGAGGTGGTCAGCACCCCAAAATCCACTCCCATTTGCAAGTTCTTTAAAAATGGCTGATTCGGTCTACTGTAAAATGAATTAATTATTTATAAATAGACACAAAACTAACAGACATAAGACTTAAAACAGTCTATTACTACATAAGGGATGAGGCAAAAGGGAATACTAGTATTATACACATGGGGTTAAAGGTACCATGAAATTTACTGCTAGCAAAGAAATAATATAACCTAGGATCTAATGTTTCTTACCATCCAATTCCTGATGGAGCATACATCAGAATCCTTTCCCTCAATTTCCAGGAAAGTAACCACAGAATCTGCATCCAGGCTCTGGGGAGAAGTCTCACGTGCTTCCAGGGCGTGTAGGTAGAAGGCTTCTGTCTCTGTGATAAACTGTAGTACTTTTATAGTGTAAGGCAGACCTTTTGGTCACCCATGTGTTTTTTATCTCTGCCCACATCTGT
This sequence comes from Platysteira castanea, assembly GCA_013397175.1. Taxonomy (NCBI): domain Eukaryota; kingdom Metazoa; phylum Chordata; class Aves; order Passeriformes; genus Platysteira; species Platysteira castanea. The sequence goes on from VYXC01008352.1 coordinate 424,278, forward strand.
TAAGCTGGCAGACCTTTTGGCACCAGGAAATGATACCCGCTGGGCCTTGCCCACCTGGCTTATCTCTCCTATCTGCACCAGCCACCTGTGCTGGGGAGAGGGGTGATGTGCCCTGCCACAGTGGTCCTTAGGGTGATGCATCCCAGCCCTTTCCCTCCATGCCAAGGAGCAAGTCTGTTCCCCTGGAACAGCCAGACATGGGCTAGTGGATGCCATATGAAAATGGTATTTTCCAGACATTTAAAGGGAACTCAGTGTGGGTAGATTTTCATGGGGACAGAAGAAGATGTCTCCCTAGAGTTTCTCCTTGCCAAATTTCTGATTCCTTTCCACTGCAAGCAGGTGGCAAATCTCTCCAAAGGAACAGATAGATGTATTTAACATTAACAACTAATTTTCCACAGGCGTGTTCTTGGAAACAAATGATCCCTATTTCCTGAGATGGAGTAAAAAATCCAGCCCAGAGCAGACTACAAGTGAGGAAAATGTGAAACTGAACACGTTTGAGTTCAGTAAATGCAAAGCAAATGAAAACAGCAGCTTAGAGTGGAAACTGTTGATCCACCAGAAGCAAGAAAATAGCCAATTCCATCTTCATAGAAGATATTAAAAAGCTGTATGCAAGAAATTAATACAACCAGGCCTTTGCCTAATTTTGCCTAGTTAATACAACCTCTTTTTGCCTAACCCCATCTATGGACAATCCAACAGAAATAAGCTCAGAGTCATCAGCAACTTTTTCATGCTGGGTTTGCTGTGACCATCTGGGCACCAGCATGTGGGAAAAAATGGGGATGAAAAGTTTCTCTTACAAGAGCAAACTTGATTCACCTTGTTACACCCAGCAGAAAAAGACTGAGGGGGATGTGACTACTCTCTTTACACATCTGGGATGAAAAATAGGATATGCAAGTGAGGTGTCAGTGACAGATATCAGAGGCCAGTCTCAGACACTGATTGCTCCAGAAGAATAATAATAAATTCCTTGAAAGTGCAAATACCCACAGAAACAAATCCTGCTATTAAAAAATGTCTTGACATTACTTATTTGCTGATGGTTTTAAAGAGGCTGATGTTGTTTTGAGTCTCAGTGCAAGTGTGACTGTCAGGAGAGTGCACAAAGCAGGAGTCCTGCTGAAGAAACGCAGTAAATTTCCTGACAATGCACAGCCATTGAGCAAGGAACTGCTTCTGATTCGCTGAGGAGGAAAGTTGCCAAGAGACCAGTGGGATCTCTGTTATCCTTTTTGTAAACTTTAGTGGAAAAATTGCATGTCCCCTAAGGTATTTTGTAATGTGGAAATAACTTGAACTTCAGCTGCCTGGCAGGGCTGAGCCTGCGTTGTGCTATATTTTCCTCCTCGCTGTCATGCTACCTAAAGCCACACACTTTTCTGGGGCTGGGAGTTGAGGTGGTGTGGCCTTTTCCTCCTGGGACCAAATTATCTTTCCATCACAGTACAGCTTAAAATCTTATTTTACTGCACCAGAGCCCAGCAGCAAGTGTTGAACTCCCTGACAAGCCCCTGGGGCTCTCTCCTACATACCTTGTCCCCCCAGAGTTTAATATTCCAGATGTGCTGATCTGCAAGGCCAAAAGAAATGGGCAAGTGAAAAAAAGACTTCTATGCTTTTTCAGGGTTTTACTATCTTGCCTATTTTGGGAGTGACTGGGGGCTTTTTTCTTTATTTTCTTTTTCCCACTTCTTTTTTTTCACATGGATGCCTTGGCATGCATCCCTCCTGGCATAGGATGCTTACTCAGAAAGCCTTCAGTTTTGTGCTGGTCTGGATTTATTTTCCCTATGTGATGATTTTTCCTGGAGCAGCTTCTGAGCAGTGCTGAGGGTGCCTGGCAGATGGTCCTTCACAATTGGGTTGTTCTGCCATACTCTGGTGCTGCTGATGCACAGAGACACATGTTTTTGGGTAAAGCTCTTCCTCTCCAGCAAGAATTAACAACTAAAATTTCCAGAGGAGAAACTCCCATGCCATGTTTCAGTTTTGACTGAGGTACTGCTTCCAAAATTGTGTGAGGGTAGGTTTTAACCATGCTAAAAATCTGACCGTTTTAGAGTCTCTTCTTCACACGCCTCTGTTTCAGAAAAGGTTGTTCTGCACTTCTGGAACATCACTGCTGTTAAAATACTGAAAACTCTTTTACCACAGGCTACAGTAAAATCAGCAGTTTCAATAACCCAAGCTAAAATAAGGAAGAAGATCAGTCTTTAGGTGGGAATCAATGGAGATGTCAAGGTAAAAGGCAGGTGGTAAGGAAGTCCCCTCCACTGTGCTCCTAAAATCTGGGGCTGGACTCCAGTGGACACAGTAAGGCCAGGAAAAGTGATCACAAGCACTCAAGCCAGACTCTAACATTACCATCAAATTGGGTAAAAAGCAGAGGACTACCACAGTGAATTTTCATGAGTCTTGACCTTCTTTTCAAGCTTGTCTCTACAGCCTGAATAGATAGAAACAAGATTTCTTTTGCACAGAAAAATGAAAAATAAAATCATACATACTCAGACCAAGGGTCCAGTTGAGTCAATATCTTGTCTCCAACAGTGACCAGCAATAACTAACCACAAAAAGAAGCAAAATGGACACCAAAACTTCCCTGCTCTTCTCTTCCAGAACTTCTGGTGATTCCAGGCCAGAAATGGTATTTAATAAGCTTTCACAGATCTCTTTTCTTCCATGGATTTATGAAATCGCTCCTGGGACTCACGTGAAAGCCTAACTATGAAAATGTTCTGCTGGCTCTGCAATTGAATTGTGATTTACACAAAATAGAGCCTCTGTTTGCTCATTTCATACAGTGCCCTCCAGTTCTTGTGGGGTGGGGGAGAATGGATGATCATTGCCTGGTGGGCTCCTTCCTTGGAGCCCCACTGAGGCTGCACCATCTCCACTCACCGTTTCCTCTCACAGATGAGTGTCCAAACCCAGGAGCTCCGTTCCCTTGGCACAGAAACACAGTGAAACCACTGAACACCTTGGGTGAGCTGCAAAGCTGCTCTGGCTGCTCATCCCAGGAGGACATCCTGTGTCGTTTGTCCTTGTCCTTGCCCTCACCCCAGACACCCTGGTCTGGACCCTTGTTTCCTCCTCTCCCCCCCCAGAGTGCCCCTGCCCTCTTACCCTGCTGTTGTGACAGCATTCCTTGGAAGTTGTGCAGAAGTCTGAAAGACTTGGAGTAGAAATGTGATGCATTTGCAGTTACAGAGTATCCACAAAACATTTACAGACTATATTTAAGCAGCTGGAAAGCACTGTGAGGAATAACTTATCAACAGGCCATCTCCCAGCTCTTATGAGATGTAAGAAAATGTAATTATCCTCATTTAACATAGGCAGCTGCTGGGATGAAGTGTGAGCAGACAATAGCAGTGTTGTGGCGATCTCCTCCTCTTTCCACCTCAAACCCGGACACCTCACACTCCCTGACTGCAGGATGTGGTCAAAGTAACTGAAATACCTGGGTTTCAGCTGTATGTGTTACATCAGAAATACAAAACAATCCCCTAGATCCAAGCAATGCAACAACTGAGATGCTGGATCTCAACTGGGCTCCAAATTTTGCCACTTAGTATTTCTATCTGTATAATATGGTGAATTTCAGTGACAGATTGAAATGCACAGCTGGAACTGCCACCAAAACATATACCTGGGACCCTCTCCAGGATTCTTGAATAAATAGCAGGCACTGAATTAATATTATCCTCACACCTTAATCTGGCATGCCTTATGGCAGTAACCAGAAATTAATGTAAACATTGTATTTCTAAGGGCAGGGTTTCCAAGTCTTCTGTCACAAAGAATGTAACATTTTCAATAAGCAATTTGGAAGAAGGGTTGCCCATGTTTCCATTCCAGCCTATAGGATGTTTCCTTTTATGCATGGGAACTCAAATGTTTCATCTCAGTATTATCAAACATTGGCAATGACTGTGAAAGGCCCAGCATCTTATGAGTTTGCCACATGGAAAAAAAATCCTATTATAAAAATACTCTTCGAAAATCAATATTATTCTTATACTGCCTTTGAAAGGAAAGCCCACAGGGGTGAGAGGGCTCTCCCAAACACAAGTAAGTGAGTCAGGTCTTTCCTCACACAGGCTGGAGGGAGAGAAAGGCAGGGGGAAGCTGCTCTATTTTTAGCTGCCTGAGACACGCAGACCTCATGGTGATGTGGAGCTGATAATTACATAAGAAGTCACACCAAGCTTTGCTATTTAGGTCTATCTGGCCTCTACCTTATCTCAAGTGCCGTACTAGCAGTTCCCGCTCTGAATATCCGTAGTCAAAATATAACGTGTTTTCCTGGAATCCATTCCATGAAGTAATAGATTATTTTACAGCCTCTCTTTTCCATAGGCTGTTCTTTCTGGCTAATGATTACAGCTAGGTGCTGCTGCCATGGCTATATTGGTATCACAGCATCTGCTGTAGCCCCACAAGAAAACTGTGAGGTGAGTAAAAGAGGGTCATTTACCTCTGGGGAGGAGGACTCGTGTTTGAACAGGCTGCCAAACCTTATGGGTATTGCCTCCACCCTGCCGCTGCCACCCCTGTTGTGGAAAAGTGTTTTACACAGAAAATGCAGCTAAAAAATTCTTTCAGTCACTAACTTCTGCTCCTGTACGCATCCTTCATGCTGGGGTGGCCCAAAATGCACCCACCTATGTACCAGGTGGCTGTCTGCAAAGGCAGGCAGCAAGGGCCTTGAGTTTAGTTGCTTCTTTTCCACATCAAGGGTCTTTCGGGTACTTCCTCAATTCCTCATGATTAACTTTGGGATTTTGTGTCATGCCTGACTATCTACGTCCCACTGAGCCCCTTTCTAAGCAGTGTTCATCATGGGTGTCTCCACGCCTGATTCATGAGGTTTTTTTGCCAGTAAAACCACTTTTTCCCAGTTCCACCAGCAGCCAAAGAGGGAGGCAGTGGAAGCAAGGAGGCTGCTTTATAGGTAATGGGCAAGGGAAGCTGTAAAGCCCTTTAGTGGCAATATATCGGGGAAAACCACATATGTTACTGCAGTTTGAAGCAGTGATTTTTTTACAAATACAACCTTTTATTCTCCTGCTGCTCTAAAGCACTGAGAGGAAACAAGCCCATTAAAAAGGAGGCTACGACCTGCAGCTCCCGGAATGTCCTGTGCCACATGCCACAGGAGAGTTCTTGGATTTCAGGTGTGCAGGGGCTATATCCAGCTCCCAGGCACTGGGATGCATGGAAACACTTCTCCTCACATTAATAACACAGGGCTAGACTCCAGCTGTCTGAATGCAACCAATTGGTTGGGAGCTTGGGGAGAAACCAGAAGCGCTGGCAGCAAAAGTTTCTGTCGTATTGCATATGAACGGTGTTAGAATTGAAAAAAAAAAGTGGATGAAAGGTCTCTCTATTTTTATATAGCAGAGTGAAAGTATTAGGTATCTGTGGCAATATTTAGTCCGAAGGAAAGTGAAATTGAATCCAAGTGACATAATGAGAAAGTGTCTGGCAAAGCCTGGTCCAGGGGAAAAGTAGCAGGGATCGTTGCCTGCTAAAATTTAATTTTCAAGATGAATATGCAATGGAACTGAAAGCTATGGTATAGCTAAAAGCTATTGTATAGTATAAGAATGCTGGTTTGTGGGCAAAGACAGAGGTGTTGGCATTTTAAAGCAGGAAATGCATGGACCAAGAAGTGAGAGAGAGCATTTTAGTGTTGGCTGAAAGTTGGAAGATTTACACAGAAGAGAGCAGCGAGCAGGAACACAGTAGGGAAGAAGCAAGTGCAGATTAACAGGAGGGAGGATGAAAACTGCCTAAAACTGGCACAGCAAGGTAACTTGGAAAATAATTCACAGTTACTTTCAGCTCTTTCAGTCTTTCAGACACTCTTCTGCTCAGCTTTGCCACCATGGCAGGTGTCTCAAGTTAACATCAGGCAGCACCTGAGTGCTTTTGCTTCCCCTTATAAATTGGGGCTGTGAGGGCACTCCTGCAAAGAAGGAGCTCTGAGTCTGATAACAGTTTTTCCTCCATCTAAGTTCCTATGAGAAATAAACAAGGGACTGTCTCAGTGTGAACAAAATAAGATGTGTCAAGCAAGAAATCCCTCAAGTGCACTGCAAAGAAGAATTCAAAAGGACAGGTAAATTTGAGGGGGCAGATAATGTGATTGCAGACATCATTACTGCAGCAGTCTAAGGATGTGTCTGCTAACGTGGCCTTTAAATGCTGCATATTCCTATATATGCTTGACTGATGCTATGGGGGAGAATCTGTTGGAGGGACTGATTTCTCCCTGGTGCTCTGTCTGGCTGTGCAGCTTGCTGTAGGTCATTTTACTGTGAGCTGCTGGTTGTCACAGCCCCACTGGCCCTGGCAGCCCAGGCAGAAAATATAACTATTAATAATAGTTACTCACTTTTCCACTAATTGCTTTCACTGTCTTTTGCGGGAGAGAATGCAACTCACCATTGGTTGTGTTCAGAGATACAAGGGAGTTTATTAAGAGAAGAGTTATGTGCTAATTGAAGAGCAATTGGGCTTTTAAAACTGGACATTTTTTTAAGCTTGTCTCTCTATTCCCAGTTTTCACGTGCTCTGACCTGCAGGAGAAACCTAAATGCAAAGTGAGCACAAGCAAGGAAAAGTGAAAATCAGATTTTCTGGTTCTCCACTGGGCTCTTTCAAGATGAATCTCGTTTTTTTCAAAAAAAGGATAGAGAGAGAGATATATGTATGTATATATATATATATGAAAGCATATCGCCCAAAGGGAAAATATTCTTCCTTGGGGATTGCCAGAACCCCTTTATTTTCCGTTTTTGACTAGTAAACACTGCTCCAAGAGTCCCTCCACAATCCCATCTGTTACCTAAAGCTGAGAGATGGACGAACTGGAGGTCAAAGTTTGAGTTCAGCTTCCTGTGAGAAAGCTGAGCCGAGATTCCTTAAACATCTTAAAGCTTTGCTTTAAATGGATTGCCTGTCTCTCAGTTCTCATGAATAGTTCTAAAGGAAGTATTTACATCTTAAAATGCATTCTTTCTTGTTTTCCATGCTTCCTCACTGAAGGTAGCAGTTAACTGCATCCATGGCTTGGCAGTTCTCCCCTTTTTCATTTTTCCTTTTGCTGTTTTTCAATGTTTTCCAAAACATAGCCAAATTTTGAAAAGCTGCAGCATAACAAAGCGAACTGATGGAAAAGGATTTCTGGGTGTAGCAGAGCGAAGGGGGTGAGCAGAAAGAAACAGTGCAACAGGAAATCCAGGCTTTTCTACTTTGATGGAAGAAAACCCAAAAGTTGAAAAATCTCTTCAGAACAGTTTTCTGCATTTAGGTGTTTTGTGCAAAAATGGAATAAAAGAAAAAACCAAAAAATTTGTGGCCCAACTGTATCCATTTCTGGTCCTGATCCATGAAATCTTAGCCCCCCTCAGAGTTTGATCAAGAGCAAATTGAGAGACATTCTTAAAATACTGATGGCCTTGCATGATTTGAGCAGCTGAACGGAGCTGCTTGGTTACGTTTTTGCAATATTTTATATACAGCATTGAATACTCAATGGCTATTTGCCTAATGGAAAATAAAATAGAGAACACATGGGCCAGATTAATAGGGAAAATATTGTACTGTTTTATTTCTTTTTTTTCTACTGGCATGCTTTCATCTACTTTGATGGAATTATTAATGATTTATGTTGCCATGCAATATATATCGCTAGTACAGAAAGGCTAAGGTGAGAGAACAAGGGGCATTTCAAATGTACAGCAGTTTTGTGCAGGGAGGTGAGCTAAGGGAAAACAGTCACTGAAATTGTGCCTAAAGTTCACTTTTCCCTACAACAAGCAAGAAATAAGCAGTACAGTATCCCCTTCTCCTTCCTCTGCTATCTGGGAGGGGAGATGCTGGAGCCTCTCCTTGTAGGAGAAGGGCTTCAGGGCATCTGGCTGCCAAAGGGGAGCTGTACTCTGGAGGGAGGCATTTCTTCATTTAAGTGGCAAAAGTAGAAAAGCTACGCTGAACCTTTCAGCTTTTGTTTGCTCAGCTATGGAAAGACAGAGCTCGACTCACGTGTTGTTAATTGCCATTGACAGATAAACCAGAAAGAACCCAACCTAGCTGAGTTATTTGTATTCTTTCTTCCAGTTCACTTGCACTGGAAATCAGTGAGATGCAATAAATAGAAAGCCATGGAGTTATCATTCACGGAGCCACTTTTCCTAGTGGAACTGTGCTTTAAATCAGCAGGACTGTCAACCCTCTGACACAGCCAGGCTGTAAATACTCAGTCATCGCTTCATTTGGGGTGCAGGGGAGTGGTGAGAAAGGAATGACCAAAAGCTTTCCCAGAAGTATGCTGCCCCGAGGATTCATTTGTTAAATAGAGCCTGTGCCAATGCACTGCTCTGCCAGCCTTGGACCTCTATTGAAATGTCTCTGGTGATTTATTCTCCGTATCTGCATTGCCATGTCTGAATTCTGTACCTCTGTCCAGTTGACTTCAGGATCTGTAGACTGAGGCTGAATTTTACAGGATTCTGTGTGCAACAGGGCATGGCAAATGCAACTTTGCCCTCTTCCCTTCTCAGTTAGTCTCAGTGTTTAGTGTTCCTCTCTTATGTTTTAAAAACATGTTGGGGTTTTTTTTATGTTTTGCTTAAAGAAAATAATAAGGTTTTAAAACTTTATCACCTGTCTGTAACTCTGCAGGAATTAGTCTGGATACTGGCCTTTTGCAATACATGTGACTGGTGCTGATTGTTTGGGTTGGTATCTGAGGATTAAGAGCTTTGGGAAAACTCATTCACTCTTTCATTCTTTCATGATCCTCTCAGATGCTTTGGCTGATTTTCTGCCTGCCCAAAATGGGGAAATGGAAACAAAGATGTCTGACTCTTTACACCACGCTCCTCACAGCCAGCCAAACCTTCCACTTGTCACTTGGCAGGAAGCAGCAGGATTCCTGTACAACAGACTCGCCTCCAATCCATATTTTTCCTAGCTGTGATTTTGGACTTCATACTGTATACGCTGATGTCGAGTGCTTTATATCAGCTGAAAAGTCAGACTCCAATTTTTTTGCCCACTGTGCCATTGTACAGATGCTAAATAGGAATAGCTGTGTCAGGAAACACAGTTGTATATCTGCTGCTAGAAGTGGTCACTGTTAAATTCATTAGAGCTGCTTTTCAAACTGGTAAAAAGAGAAGTTTCTGTTCTTAGGATCATTATACACCCAAAGCCAGAAGCCCATTTCTTCTGCTGAAGATCAGTATAAAACATTTCTTACACGGCCAGTGGTTTTTATTAGCAGAGCCGGTGGGAGGAGAGGCCCCTTGGGTATCCCTCGGAGCGGCCTTCTCTCCCGGGATATGGGAGAACACTAGGTGTCATCAGTGAGGTTTCGTTTCCCAGCAGCAACACATGCATTTGAGAACCTACAGCCAATGCTTCCCAGGGTCCTGATGCGCTTTTATAGGAAAGCCAGGAAGAGTCTCTGAAATCCCTGTCTCAGACAAGTCTAGGCAAGGCTTCAGGTTGTCCAGTAAAAATCATGTCAGGATTAGGTTTGATTTTTAAGGCTATTTGTTTAAAGCCCACTTTTATGAAAAATGAAAACATTATTAAAACACCAAGTGAAACAGAATTTTTCCTTTATTTGCTTTTTAATTATCAGTTAGATCTTATTCAGGATTTTTTTTCTCTGCTGTTCTTTCTCTTCCTGTCTGCACAAATCTTTCCCCACAGTGTCCTTGAAATAAAATGGGAATCACTTTCTTGTTCAGAGAGGCTGTTTTCTGCTGTTGAGATGTGAGCAGCAGTGTACCTGGTGCACAGCTCAGCCTCCTGGTCCAAGAGAAACTTTCTGTCCCCAAAGAGGGCAGGGAACTCACTAAAAAAATTATTTTAAAATTAAACCAAAAAAACTCTACCAAACATAAAAATAACAAGGAGAACAGAGAAAAATGTAAGGGGCTGAAGCTGCTCCACCAACTTTCAAAGAGGTGAAACTCCTCAGGCTGGAAAAAAAATCTGCTTTTGCCTCTGCTATGACTTCACTGTGCTCTACTGAGTCCTCCAAACCTCGGAGAATGAAAGGGTCTTGTTTTGACCAAAAGGAGATAGAACCATTGTCTAGAATGAAAAAAGCAGCTACCTCCTTTTCTTGCCCTCCTGGTCATTTTCAGTGTCAAGGTTACAAGGATGGATGTGGTAGCCAGAAAGAGGCAAACTCCAAAAAGAGAGAACCCGTTTTTATCTATTTTCCACTTCTTTTCTTGAATACGTGTGAATTATTAATACTAAAGAGAAGAGTTTTTTCCAAGACATTTTAGGTGGCTAGAATTTTTTATATTCTTTTTTGAGATCTACTCTTGGCGGTGCTAGGAATGAGGGAGTTTCATCTGTTGGTGTTTAGGGAATAAACTTGCCACAGATGCTCCAAATCTTCTATTCAGTTCTTGCAGGTGACAGCTGTAATGGCACTAGAGACACGCAAACCCTGGCACCCACACAGCCTAGCCATAATTTCGGCTCATAAACCTCTATAACATCACATTTCACAAACGAGCCTGCATTCTGGGCTGAAAGAAAACCCTTTTGCCTCCCTTGCCAGCTTTGGCAGTACCTCAGACCCCTGCTATAAAAGAAGTGTGGCTCCAGTGGTAGCAGCTATAAAACTAAGATCTGTATTTAAGATAAAATCTAATATAGCATCTATGAAATTAAAGCAGACTCTCTTCACAGAGTCTAAAGAGTAGATGTATGGCCAACTCCAGATCCCCTTTGCTGACTGGTGCAAATCCTGGATTAGACAGCAAGAATACACTTATCCCTTGGGAAAAAAAACCCCAAAACTGAAGAAGTCATCCAGGAAATTGTGGTGCTTAAGGAATTAGCTGTAAGCAGAGAAGATGGCAGCATCTGTGGGAAAGAATACTGCCATAAATAGCAAAATACGGCTTAAAGAGCTGGAAATTTATGAAATAGCTTTCTATTACCATTAAGTGGAGAAACAGTTTTTGGGTCAGCCCCAACAGGAAAAGAACCATCACATAAAACAGCGCCAGCTGACATGATCCTGTGTCATGCCCTGCAGTTAGCATCCAGTTTCTGTTGCTACTTCCTAGCTAAAATGGTTTCTAAACAGCAGTTTTTCATTAAATCATAGCATCATCAAGGTTGGAAGAAACCTTTAGATCACCATTCACCCAGCACTGCCACTGTAATCCCATAACCACAAAACCATCCCCCAGCACCAGATGCCTCTCAAACACCTCCAGGGATGGTGACTCCACCACCTCACTGGGCAACCTATTCCAGTGCCTGACCACCCTAACAGTGAGTTTTTTCTGATATCTCCCAGTTTGATGGAGAAACGGAGTTTTCTCCACAGTCTGCTTTGCCTTCCCAGCTGGAATGGCTGCAGGTTGTAACTCTCAGCCACTCGTGCTGCTGAGCACTGGCTGTGCCTCACAAAGCCACAGGGAAGGTGGGCAATGTGGTCCTCCAGATGAAAGCAAATAAACACTGAGTAAACCTAGGAAGAAGGCCAGGGCTTCTGGAGGAGGGATTGGAAAAAAATCACATTTTGCTGTTTACGTTTTGTCCTCTGTTGTAGAGCTGGTCATTTTTTCAGTTCTTTGTCCATGTTTGCCTCTGATCCAGCTCTCAGAATAGTCTGTAACTAACAGTGGGCCTTGCACATCTCTCTTAAAACAAGATGCACAAAAACTATTGTGGACCTATGGGATACATTAGCTCAGCCTTTTCTCTGCTGCATTTCTTGCCTTTAAATTCAGTTGAAATAAACTTATTTTTAACTTATTTATCTCTATTGTTCTGAACTATCTACGTACAGGGATGACAGGGCTGCCTGTCCCTTAGCTGCCTCAGCTGGAGAGCAACAGACAGTGGAGTGAATCCAAGAAATTCACCCACAGACCCTATGATGTCTTCTCCACACCCACATTCAGCACACAAGAAAGAAGCTTCATTTCTCTGATCCTCATCTGCTTCTCCATCTTCAGTCTGTTTCCCTTTCCCTCCATATGTTGTTTCCATCCTTGTGAAACTGTTTAGCGTACAAAAACAAAAGAAAAAAGCCCCAAAGACCTATGGCATGGTCTTCTTTCTTACCATTTTTCTAGTAAGCAATCTCTGCTATTAAAGTGGGAAGTGTTTGTGTTAAGTCCTTTGCTGTTGTTCCTCTGTTCCTGCTGAGGTATGCTGGAGTCGTTCCTTTTAGAGTGGCTTTACTCATCTGCAGAGTGAAGAAAGTAGTTAGCTCCATTTAAAGATGCTCAAGATCTGTTTTTGAGGAAGAGCTATGGGAGAAGGGAGGATTTTGTTCAATCCTTTTTATCACCAGATGAGCTTTTTTTTCATGTCTGTGTCTGGGGGCGAGACCTTGGGAAGACAACATTGTTCTCTGGGGGAGGGTTCATAACTTAATGTCAGCAGAATAACTCCACCTTGTCCCCTTTACATCTTAGAGCAAATACCTTTCCTTGCTTTCACTCTAAACCTCAGGGGATTTGTGGATGCACACATACATCGCAAAAACATAGCTTTGAGTGGAAGTGAAAGATGAGGACAAGCAAAGAAATAGACACTCAGAGACTGCGAGGTGTTTTTTAAAGCACGAAGGGTCTGCAGCTATCTTTCCATTAAATCCCTTTCGTCACTGGGAGGGCTATTCTTAGAACGAGAGGACACAAAGTTTTCTGCGTCCATGACATAAAGGCTGCTAATAAATCTTGCTCGGTTCCTTGCTGGCCTGTGCCGTTTCTCAGTAGAGCAGTTCCATTACTGCCATGCTGGTTGTTGACTGGGTCTCTGACAGCCTACCGTGGGAGTAAAATGCTGCCCTTCTGATGTGGGATCTTTTGGCACTCGCAGTGGAGTTCTGTCCAAGCGAACGTGCAGGCAGCACATGGAGACTCGCACCCCCTGCCTACGCCAGAGCTTAGATCAAGAAGCAGAGCTCCCCTCGGTTTGTATATAAATAGAATTGTATATAAAATCCCAACACCGTTAGCTTACACAAATTGCGTATGCCAATCATTCTAAAAATTCTTTCCAAGCAAGTAAATCCTCTATAAATCTAGGAGATAATCAAATACATGTCTTGCAGTCACTTTACACCTTTGGTGACCTCATCAAAACATGCCAGTGCTCTGCCAAAATCCATGACTCTGTCTGTAAATTTTAGCCATTCCAGGAAGTTTGTGCACCTGATGCAACGTTACTTTTATTAAACCTCCTGCTTGTTTTAGTTCTTTCTTTTAATTTAGCTAGGGTCAAGAGAGGTTTGTATCCATTGGAATAAAGCTGAATGTAAAGAATGATCGCTACTGGAATGATACATCCTGTATCTTGTCCTCAGCTAGAGAAATTGATACTTTCCAGAGGCATGGGGAAGAGCAAAAGGCCATAAACTAATAATTTATTCCTGATATTTCACATGTTTCAAGGATTAAAGATTATGTTCAATATCGCACATTTTTAAGATGAAGTGATAATATAAAATTATTCATACATTTTCTTTAGGCATGATCTTTTCTACAGCAAGGCAGCTTGTTTTGCACAGCCTTGTTTGCTACTTTCCTATTCTGCTCGTATCACTCAGTCCTTTGTAAAAAGACTAAACACCATCCAGAAGCATCAGTGAGGTTGCCTTGTCCCAGCTGCTCCGGAGTTTGCTCCAAGATTTCAGTCTTGCAAGGCTGCCAACTTCCACCCTTAATTTATTCCACCCTCTCCCTGGGATAGGAAAACCCCCCTAAGGTTATTTATCATCAAAAAGAAGAAAACAGATTTTTGACATTAGCACAGCCAATGGGACATCTAATACTTTCTGTTTCAAAATTTACCCTGAGTAACTCCGCAAGCTCTCCTGCAGTCCCATACATCTCTTCTTAACACTTTTACAGGCATGCATTTCTTTGAAATTCCTAGTTTTGGAGGACTTTACCAACTCTTTTTTTTTTTTTTTCCTAAATTTTTTTGTAGCCGTCACCTTTTCTTGCCGTTTGTTTTATAGCTTACCAGGCAGTCCTAGATCTGATGCTTTCCTGAAGTTTAGGGAGATAAAATCTATTTCATTTCCGCAGTCTAGCAAAGGGACTCTTGCATGTATCCAGGAGAACTGTGAACAGAACCATTTTTTTGCCAATATGCTTCATGGTTTTCATTCACATCTGTATCCACCTCCATCATATGAAAAGCTGACTTAGAGTCCTGCATATTTCAGGGCTTGCAATAACTATATACGGCTGTTAATCTCACCATTTTCCCCACACACTTGCTCTTAGATCAGACCTTTCTAACAGGATCTCAAGCGACTGACTACAATCCCTACCAGCTAGAGATGTCCCCAGTTTTGGCAGCCACAGTTCAGTGTGCCCACCTTGCTTCAGCCCCACTAGCTGGCTCTTGTGATGAGAGCTGTCCCTGGAAACACAGGGACCTGCCCCAGCCCCTGGATTCCTTGTGCACCTACCCGGGGATCAGTGCATTCCTGACCTCCTAGGAAATCACTGGGGAGGTCAGACAGAGCACTATGCAGATGAACTGCTCAAATCCTTGCAGAAAGATCAGTGAAACAGGGTGGAGGAAGTTATGCAAAACTCTGGCTAGACAGATCCAAAAAAAGAAAAAACATAAGCCTACGCCCTCTGTCTGGTGATCCTGATGACTGAGCAACAGTGGAAACACGTTTATTTGCCAAAAAGAGCTTCCCTACTCCTTAAAAGGAGCTGTGTACGCTCATCCCTGTCTTTGTGGTCCTCTTAAGCACTTGTATCTCCAGTGCAAGGAATGAAAAGCTGGTCAAAATTCGTCACTGGAATGAAATGTGAGTTTCCTGCCGTCACTCATCCTTTACCTCTTCCTTTCTCTGCGAATAGATAAGGGGGTGGTTCTTTCCAGAAGGGTTTGTTTGCTTTGTGAGGCATTTCAAGCCGAGTGCCCAAGGCTGTGAGGTTAATGCTACAGGACAGGGTGTATTGTTTCCCAAGTCAAGTTCTGATTTGTGCAAGAAGGAAAAAAGTAATTTCTCAAGCTGTTTTCCCCTCTCATAAATAGAGATGGTTAGAAGCAATTTTCGCAAAGGTTTTGGTGAGACATGGAAAATGTGCTCTGTTCTCTCTGTTTGCAATCAGCCCTCCTCACATTTTTTTCTTCTAACCAGCTATTTTGAAATAAGTCTGATTAGCCTACTCCTAGCACCTATTTTAGATCATGGCATTGGAAAATGTTTTATGGTGTGTATGTACTGCATACGCGATGTATTATTTTCTTAAATCTATCATCAATTATTTTTTTTCTTTGGCACTTCCTGTCAGCTAGACAGAGATAACTGAATTTGGATGTGAATTTTATGGGTGGAGAGGGAAGGAAAAGAGGAGGTGGAGGGGGAAGGAGCAGCAAATTGTTTTGCAAAGAGTCTCTGGGCTGGAGCCATGCTTTTGTTTGAAAACAGAGATATATACCCAGTGACTGCTAATGTTAAAAATAGCATAATGGCAATAATCTATGAGAAGGCCTAAGTTATAGGTCATGCAGCTATTAATGAAAAGCACCTATGGCCCCTAAGTGTCATTTGCCACATGTTGGATTCATGTCTCAGCCCCAAAGGTTTGTGGGATGAGGGAAACCAACCTATAGGGGCTAATCTGGTAATTCTTGCATGTGCCTCTGTCTTCACAGAAAATAATCCACTGACTAGTCCAGTGAGAAACAAACTGAGGTTAGGTGAGTGCTGCTGTCCTGTTAGCAGAGGCCTGGAGCAGGCTGGGGTGGGGGGAGGAACAGGGTCCATGCTCAGGATGTGGGTCGTGCCCCATGGAAGGGAGCTTTTTGAGATTTTCCCCTGCTGGGCTAGGAGTGGTGGAAACCCTGCCCACAAAAGAGAGGTGGAAGTGTTTTTATAGCTGCTTGTACTTGCACTTCCCCGGATTATTCAGATACTGCAAGGATGAATGCAGTAACACTTGCAAGTTACTCAGCTACTACAGTGGTGCAAGCTATATGAGGTAATAGAGAAATATTTCATTCATTTCCAGGGACCAGCTCACTGGCCCTTTTCCAGCAGCACTGTAAACTTGTAAAACTGATGGATCAGTTTCCCAAGGGTCTTTATTACCAAGACTTCTGACTTCTCAGCAACTGGAACAGCCTTGTAAACTATTCAGAACATGCAAGATGCTTCAAATAAGCTTGCAATTAGTTTCCCCCAGGGTTTTGTGCTGGACTTCTTTTCCCAAAGACTCTTTTCTGTCATATTTAGCACAGGAGGATTGGATGAGGCTCTCTTGGGGCTTATCTCTGTCAACAGGAAAAGGGCACTTTTAAACGAAATTAAGTGCTACTACTCCCTTCCTCAAAGGCAAAAAACACTGCAATGACTAAGTTATGTCTCCAACTGGTTTAAAAAATTCCAAACATTGGGGCAACTTGGATCTGTTTCCAAAGGGGCTTAGCACAAATATGTGTATAACTGAATTTCAAACATAGTTCTACATGTGAATCAAACTCTACAAAATGCCATTACTTTGACTTTTGCCATATAAAACATGAACTGGTGTGTGCCTCACGTCTCTCTCAGCTGTCCTATTTTGATATCACTGTCTCTCTGTGTCATTAAGGCAACCAGTTCCTGCGTGAGGTTGTCTTCTGTTTGCTGACACCCGGAGCACAGCCCATGTACATCATCATCACACATGTGACACTGGATTTATTTTTCATTTTCTTAAGGGTTGTCTTTAGAGAGGTTCTGTTTTTGCAAGTTGAAACAATATTTAGACATCTAATGATAATATATATGATGTATATATATAATGTAGAATATGATACAAATACATATATATGATATATGACATAAGGGTATACTGCTGACTTTTTTTTTTCACTATAAAGGAAGAACAAAAAATTAAATTGCCACTGCATACTTCTGGATGATAAAAGCTGTGAGCTGTCCCCTTCCCCTTCAGTTTCAGGCAAATAAAAATAAAACAGGAGCAGAAGAACCACTTTGCTCCCCAGCCCTGCCCCGGGTGTATAAATAGCAGGCAGCCCTGCGCCCGAGTGGCTGCTGGAGTTCCGCTCATTCCAGGGATCTTTGGACACCCTCTTATCAAAACAGAAAGGCTGACTTCACTCCCGCTATCCCCTGATTGATTTCATGTTGGGAACAGGTAACACGACAGCTTCCATTGTCCTTGAATTAGCCACCTACTTCCAGAGGTCAAACAAACAGGCTGAAGGTCTCGAAACTCACTTCAGCTAATTGCTGCCAAAATTCCTTCTCCACAAAGTAAGCAGGGGCTGGAGCACTCCCGGGTGACAAATGTTCTCCAGAGAGACGGACAGAAACCATCCTGAGCAGGCTAACAAGGGGTATCGAGCTACAGGGCTGGGGAAGAGGCGAAATGCGAGACAAAGTCCAGTGCCAATTTTAAACTTAGGAGCTGGAGCCACAGAAAGTTTCTACTTGATTTTAATAGGCTTTGAAGTTTTGGTCAAGCTGAGGCGGAGCTGAGCAGTGGCATTAGGACATGGCTGTCAGATTCAATCCTGGAGCTCTGGAGGCTCAGTGTTACACTGGGCACCAGCACGGCCCTTTACTTGCTGAAAGCTTTCTGGCATCAACATTTCCTACCAGTCTTCTGCTTTTGTGTTTTTAGAAACAATATGAGTTCAGACGTAATAAGTGGTGGCTAAAACTTTTCACTCTTCTCCCTCTCATTTTCACCATTTTCTCCTTCCACCAGTTTGCTAGCTGTTTCTTTGACTAGTCTCTTAAAATATTTTTCTGTCATTTAGCACAGACACTGCCGGTACTGCTGTGCAACCTGTGTCATGCGTTTCAACACGTACACGGTGCCTAAAGTGATTGATGTCACTGTCCTGTCACTCTCATGTATTCCTTAGAATGAAAGCTTAGAGAGGATTGTATCGCTGTGCTTTGGAGGGTGGTTCTCATGCAAAGAGAGGGAAAGTGCAGGCCTGTGCCCAGCTAATAGGTTGCAGGCACTTCATGTTCCTCCAAAGTACTGTCAGCTCCTGTTTAACCCTAGACTGATTAATGTGACTCCGTGTCCCACCTGTAGCTACACAGATGCTGTGAACAGGCAGCTTGTAAAGCCAATTGCATTAGGCCCTGCTTCACTTGGAGTTGTTTATATATAGCCTGACCTCTACAGGAAACGGCTGGTACGTTTTTCCACATGTGGGTATAGTAAATAAGCTCAGAGAATAACCCAGATATCCACAGTTTTGATTTACCCATGTTAGGCGACCACCTTGCTGATAGGAAGCGTGGATGAGAAATACTTCAACAACAGCTTTTTCTTTCTTTTCCTCTTTCCTTAAATTGTCTAAGAGAGTATTTTACCCTTGCTTTAACAGCCTTAAACTCTAAAATACTGTTTTCTCCCCCTTTCTTTTGTTCCCTATCCCATTTTGAAACAAACGAGGTTCTGAGTGACCTGATTTAGTTGAAGATGTCCCTGTCCATTGCAGGGGGGTTGGACTAGATGACCTTTTAAGATCCCTTCCAACCAAAACTAGTCTGTGACTCTATGACAATGCTAAGTTCTCTGCTTCTGCTGCCTTGTGAATATTGCCACGATAATGTTTTGTGTCTAAGGCATTGTGAAACATCCCTATAATTTAATACTGGCTCTCTCTGTTTCCATCTTCACTCAGACCTCTGAGCAGCCTTTGACTCCTGTGGCTCCGGTCTGAACATCTCTCCGGGCAGAGCTTGCAGCACTTCTGCACTTTCCTCCCAGCACGGCTTCTTGTGCTTGCCAAGGGCAGGCTGTGTCAGACTAACCTCACAGCTGTTCTGTCACCGAGATCATAAACAAAGGCAATGTGTCAGATTTCATTCATCTGGGCTTCAGGACAGCCTCTGATGTCCTGCTTCAATCCTTACACTGCCAAAACCATCACTTTTATGCAAGGTGAGCAGGAAGACTGCAGCAGGGAAGACTGTAACAAAAAGTACCAGGCAGAAAGGCAGTTAATGGGGTTTGTTTACATATTTGTATATAATTATATAAATGTATGGTTATAAAATCAAAAGGTCTTGAAATCTTTCCTGCTTAATGTTTTCATCAGTAAACTAGGCACAAAGTGTGCAAGTTTGCTAATGACATTTGCGGATAACAAAAGTTGGGAGGCCCTATCAGGAGGGAGGAAGGTCTGAAAAATGTTATGGGAAGAACAACAATGTCACGGAGCTGAATTCAGAAGCATAGATTACAAAAGCACACACATGGATATCATTTATCAGTAAACTGAAAATGGAGAAAAAAAATTAACTGTGCAGTTCTCTAGCACCTTTGGAGCACGGCTATGATTTTCTTTGGAGAGGGAAACGTCATTCTAGGACATGTCAGTCAAGATGTTTCCTGTGGAAACACGAAATCCACGACAGAAGATGACATCAATAAGGTGTCCTTAGGACACTACATATGATTTTGATGTCTCATGCCCCTGGAAAATACAAATCTGAACAGGTGTGAGGAAAGGCTACTGAGATCACCAGGAATGCCACAATCTTTCCTTACAAATGGAGGCCAAGGCAACCTCGACTTGTTCAGCCCAGGAAAATGAAGGTTGACAGGGGATATGGTTTCCCTCTAAAAATACCCAGGAGTCAAACAGCAGTGAGGGAGAAGAACTATTTAAATCCATATGTGACTAAACTTAGTCTGGAAATAAGATGCAGGTTGCTGGCCATTAAAACAAACAGGGGCAAGAACAGCCTTCTGATGGGAACAGCTGGGATCACAAAAGCACAAGCACTTCTAAGATGTAAATTCAATTGGGAAGAAATGCTGTAGCATTTCGGCAGGAAAAGGCTCAAGCTCAGGCTTGATGATACTTCAGTTTGTGTGACTCCTGGATCCACCCAGGGAGGGCACAACAGTTTCTGACAGTGAGGGATGCTTCTACGTACCTGTGCTCCCTTCTGTCTCTCTTGCTCATCTTAATTTATGTACAGCATTTCAGCCAAAAATATCAGCATAACGCAGGTTTCAGTCTTCTAGGGGTGACACCCAGATCTGTGTGGCAGCCAGCCTTGCAAAGTCAACAAGGAATCGATGTTTTCACAAATAAATCATTGCAAAATAATTCACACATAAATATTACACTGGTGTGTTCAAGTTTGGTTCAAATTCTTAAAATGTATAAATATAAGCTTCTCTGGTGGCTGTTTTTCTTTCCCCCCATTCTCCTCTGTCAGTAAAGTTTAGATGTATTTTATTTACTGTGGGAATGGCTATTAGTTGATATAATATTTTTTGTGGGCAGCAGTTAAAATAAGATCTCCTGGACATGTTCTCAGACCTTGAGCTGCAGGCATGAACTGCTCTCATGACTGTTTCGTATTTCCCTGGGGAAAACAACCCCAAACAACTCCAGAGGTGGTTACAAAGGCCTAGAGAGGTTTCTCTGTATGCACAGGTTTTTGTATGGCTTTACCTAAGCAGTTATAAAATCCAGGGTAGCTAAGCTGACGCAACAGGAAAGATATGTTGGTTTCCTTTTCTTCCTTAGGTTATTTCCATACACTTGTAAATGCATTGTTAGACCTATTGATGAACTGGGATGTCACTAGTTTGGGTGATGTTCATTTTTGTACCGGTTCAGTTACGTGAACTGGCTGAAGTGCTTTGACCTGAGGATGATACGAGGTTGGGGTGGTGAAGCCCCAAATGGCATCTGCTGAGTGCCCAGGCTGAACAGCAGAACAGATCCTACAAAAAGGCTGTGCTCTTGTGAGTGAGTGTGGTGCCAGTAGGGATAATGCAGGGGAGCTGCCTGCTCCCCTCCTGTGCCGTCTGTCCAAACCCCTGTGGCAGGCTGCTCCCGACCTGCCCAGCTCTTCCTGCTGCAGCTTGCACCCGCTCCCTCCCTCGCCAAGGCAATCTGTTACACACAAGTCTACAGGCAAAGCTGCACCTCTTCTCGTGGCATTAATTAATATAAATAACTGCAGAGATCACTCTGAAAGTTTGGCTGTTTACTTGCCAAACCCTCCTTAATTGGCATTCGTGGTGAATCTCAAACAGAGCTCAAACACATCACTCAGCAAGCCCTTCCTGCACAGCTGATGGACTGTAATTAAACCACGCCAAGCCACAGGTTTCTGCATTAACCATTCCCTGCCATCAAGGAAAAGGAAATTAAGGCAGGCAGCTAGCTTCAAGAGGTAAGAACAGGGATGACCAAAGGCATTACTCCTGTAACTTGCCTGACTGTCAAGAATGGTAAATATGAAGTCTGATGGTTTTTTCCCTCCTTTTTTTCTTCCCATGCATTGCTCCATTTGAAGAAGCAGAAAGGGCTATGTTAGCCTGGGGTAGAGTAATCCAGTAGTTAGTTGTTAGTAGCTGTGAAGGAATTCAGAAGAACTGGTTTCAATTCTTTGACAGTTGATTCCTGGCATGTATAAATGTTTATTGCCTCTGGTCACCATCTGTAAAATGAGGCTAATGCCTCACAGCAGGGCTAAGGATGAAGCTGTTCAGCGGTGAGGATGAAGCTGTGATGTTCTGAGAAGCTTCAGATTGATTTCAGTCCCTAAAATGGGCCATGTTTAATGAGATAAGTACATAACCTTAAGCTTCTGAAAAGGTTAATTATGTTTGCTGGAATGAAGAGGTTTAGTTGCTGTTTCGTTGGTTTGGACTCAGAGGGTGGAAATGTTTAACCTGTGGCAAGGGCTGTGGCATCCACATAGGTGGGCCTTCTTTTACTTGAAAAGGAGGGAACAAAACAAATATTCCTAGCTTAGAGCTAGGAATGACCAGGCTCCGATGTGTCTGCTCAGTCACTACAAAGGAGTCCAGTAATAACATATGCAGTAGTAACACATTTCCTCTGTTTAGGCAATTTACCAAGATTCTAGAGACACTGTAAATAAGGAGTATTTTATTAGTAAATATTACTTTCTCTTTACGAAGAAAAACACCAATAAAGAAAAACTAAAGAAGTCTTGATTAGCTAAAATAAAGAAGAAATCAGGGTACAAAAAAGACTAATAAATCCATTTATAACATTAAGAGCATCAATGGCTAGAGTGGGAATACCAACACTGTTAACTTTTCAATCTGAGGAAAGCCACGGGCTTAGAAGCTGTCCTGATCACCATGATGGGGAGTGACCTGCTGTCAGAGGGGACGACAGCTACAGAAGAAATAACATAAGAAAACATGCTCAGTGAGAAAATGGGCTGATGACAAGTGAAGATGGTCTGCACAGCTGGAGGTAGAACAGGGCTCTAAAAGGAGAGAGAGAAAAAAAAGGTGACAAGTAAGAGTAAACTTGACCATGGGGTTTTTGTTGGCTGACAAAGCTGTCCCAACCAAAGTGAATTGGGTGGGTGTAACTGCCCAGCTGGCTGGACCCTGAACCCCCTGCCAGCCACTCTGTGCCCAACCACATGGCTTCTCCCATGCGAAGAAGTCTTTGGACTTATTGTAGTGGACAGGATGTATGAGAGAGGATTGTACTGGTTTGGCACAGCCTGGTTTTGGGTAGCAGGGGGGCTGCAAAGGTGGCTCCTGCGAGAAGCTGCTGGAAGCTTCCCACCATGTCCGGCAGAGCCAGTGGCTGATGGCTCTGAAGATGGACATGCTGCTGGCCAGAACTGGGCCAGTGAGAGAGGCTGGTAATGCCTCTGTGATGACATAGTTAAGAAGGAAATCAAAACAAAGTCAGAGGAGTTTTTGCTTCTAGTCAGAGGAGAGGAGGAGGTGAGAACATGTGAGGGAGAACAACACCGCGACACCAAGGTCAGTGGAGAAGGAGGGGCAGGAGGTGCTCCAGGCGCCGGAGCCGAGATTCCTCTGCAGGCCGTGGTGCAGACCATGGTGAAGCAGGTTGTCCCCCTGCAGCCCACGNAGGGGAAAGGGGTTTTAAGGGCTTATTTTACTTCTCATTACCCTCCTCTGATTCTGTTAGTAATAAATTTCACTTAGCGATCAGGGTTGAGCCTGTTTTGCCCTTGAAATATTTCTCCTACTCTCCTTATCTCACCCATGAAGCCTCTGTTAACCCTTTCCTCTTTTCCCTCCTTTTGCCCAGCTGTGGTAGGGGAGGGTGAGCAAGCGACTCTCGTGGGCGCCTGGCGTTGGGCCAGCGCCAAACCACGACAAGGATGCAATTCAGCACTGTGTATCCTTCCAAAAGAGGGACAGGAAAAAGAAGAACAGAACAAAACAAACAGGAAAATAAAAGTTCTTCTGTGATACCAGTTCTAGGTTTGGGCTTCACTGTGACCAAAGTGTAACAGCTTGCCTTGTCAAAAGCTGACTGCAGCCCCTGCCTCTCAGAAACACATAGAGCATATCTAATTTATTGTATTTTTTGGCCACAGAGCTATCTTGGAACTGGAAATAAGCTGTTAGGTTCTAGATGAAATTCACATTAACCTCTTTAGAGAGAGGGTTACTTTGTGCTGAGTTATATGCTGAGTGTAAATATTTGCATTAGCTTTTCTTTGGGAAGAAAAGCAAAAGTGAAAGTAGCAGTGCAGTAAAAGCACAGCTTATAGTTCAGTGCCTTAGCACACAGAATGGTAATGTTACATTAAGTGCTGCTTAATTAAGAATAATTCGACTGTGCATTGTTAATCTGTTCATAATTTATGGGCTACTTTTTCCACTTACAAGTACTTTTTTGTGCTTCACCACCGCAGGTGATATTCTGTGTCAGTTTTGCAGTGCCCATTACCTGGCACCTAAGGCATTTCATTAGCATTTAAACGAGGCTTAAGTGCCTGAGTAATTCTGAGATAGGCTGTATCTGCATGGCTAGCTGCATTTAATTAATTTCCAGACTCCTTCCTTCCTTGTTCAGAGGGAAAAATGCAAGCTCTGTCTAAAATCCGGTAGTGGTAGGAAAAACAGGCAGGCTACAGTTCTAGCTGCTGCTGAGGTTTCTTGCTCAATTTACTATCTCTAATTTCACTATTCATCTTTAATGAAAAGCTTTTTCTCAAAGAGGAGAATATTTGAAAAATGACCAAGAATGGAGAGATCTTGAGCTTACTGAGTTGCCTCTATTTCTGTGCCCTGTCTCTGGAGGCAAAGCAAAACAGATTCATTTGTTACAAACTGATCACGCCACAGCAAAGTGATGACGGACTTGAAGATGAGACTTCCAGCTTTGAGATGGGAGTGGCACTGGCCTTGCTGCAATGGGTGGGTATGGTGCAGATTGCATGCAGGCTTGCCGGGGTTGAAACCTGCTGCAACACCAACCAGCAGAAGTCTCTCTGCAAGTCCTTCTTCAGTCATGATGAATTACTGTAATACTGTCTTGAGATGCTGCATATGCAAGCTACTCCTCCAACAGGAAAAGCTGAAGGCTTTGGGAGAAGTCAAGTGGAAAAGGATGTTTTTCACTAACATGGCAAAGTGAAAATTCGAGCAGGACCAGCGGCTGTGTGCTCTGGTGAGCTGAGAGCAGATTGCTACCCAAGCAGCCAGCACAGGGACACGCTGACACTGGAGATATCATGTGAGTCACACTGGGGAGTGGGGTCCTGGAGCTCTTTCTACTCTAATAAATAAAACAGCATGAGAGTGACCTACAGCCCTTGTGACACAATGAAAAATCCCTGTGTTGGGTAATTTTTACCTCCATGAATTAAAATCATGTGAGAGTCTGTTTGCGTAACAGGGATTTTTAGTTTTGCCTGATTGGAGAGACTTAATAGGGAGAGGGCAGACTAAAGAAGAAAGGTTTCTGAAACAGTGGTTTGGTTACAGTAGAGGGGGGTTTAGCTGCTTTTCTTTTTGGGATGCTGTTTGAGGTGCATTTGTCCTAGTCATGGCGAGTGAGAAGACACACAGCTCAGTGGGACACTGTTGAAATACCCTTGTTGAGGTTCACTGAGCCAGGGCTCAGAGGACTGGACAGGCCCTGGTTTCACGCACACCCAGGCACCTAGGGCATGGGTCTCCCAACCCAGCATCAGCTCCAGCCTGAGGGCTCCCATTTGGGGTAGCCTGTGAGGGCAATGGGCACAGCAGGGCCAGACTCAGGCTCAAGGCTGTGCAGGTGACCACAGAAGCAAGGGACAGTGCTCTGGGGCCAGAGGGGTGAGGCAGGGTTGTCCATTATGAGGACTGTGTGTTGTGTTGGATGGTGATAAATAAGAATTTAAAGCTTTCTTCTGCAGTCCTTCGCCAAAGTAAATCCGTGCTTGAAGAGGGGAGTGAAGTCCTTTGAATTATACTGATAATGGTACACTTAAGTAGATGCACATTTCTTTCACAGCCATTTTTACTTGTAGTGACTTCTTATTGCATGTGAGGCTTGGCAGGAGCCTCAGGCCTCACCAAGCTGTGTGGTGCAGCGATCGTGACTCTGAAGCGCTGCTGTTTCATCTTCGCCCCGTTCCAGCCTCTCCCAAGGCAGTGGCAGTGGCTGGTGCTGGCAGGCCCAGCAGTGCTCTCCCAGACAGCCTGCCCTGCTCCAGGCTCACAGATTCCTAGCTGGGCAGTCTCCGTGTTAAATAATTAGTCCTATAACAATCTCATCAAGCATCACCTTAGAACCTGGTTCATTTCATGCACCCACTCCTACAGCGAGGCTGTGCCAGAAACCTTAATTTCTGACGGATCCCTTCTAATTTCGGAGCTGAATTAATGCATGGCTACTCTACACCTGTTTGTTCTTGTGCCAGCCTTCTCTGTTAGCTCCAACAGCTCTTCTGCCTCGCTGCCATTCCCCACTTTGATGTCCTCAGGGGGCGAGCGCATCCCTGTCATTCCTCACGCTACTCCACGTTAAATCAACCAAACTCCCTCTGTCCGTAGAGTCTCCTGCTCAGCCTCAGGCTGCTCCCGCAACTTCCCCCCCATCCCCGCCCGGACCTGCAGGCCCTTCCCTCAGGGCGGGGGCTGCAGAGGCACACGGGGAGCGGCCCCTTCCCGCTCGCCCTTGAGCTTCACAGGTGCGCCTGGAGCTGCGTGTGCGTAAATCAAAGAGGGGTGAAAGTGCGCGTTTCCCTGTAAAAAACACAACAAATCCAACAACACAGCAAACCTGGGCACCGCGCGGGCTCGGCGCCCCTGCTCCTTTTCGACCCCGGCCCCGCTCCGCAGCCCCGTCCTGTGGNGGGGCTGCGGGACATCTGCGGGGCTCCTCGCCCTCAGCCGAGCGCCGCCGTGCCCGGAGGGTGTGCCCCGCTCCCCGGGCTTTGTGGCACCCGCGGGGCTGCACGCCGGCTGACCCTGGAGTGACTGGGGCTGTGGGAGCGCCTGCAGCCGAGACCGAGCGCTCCTGGGGGGTGTCTGCTCCCCAAGCCTGTGGCGGCCGTGGGGCTCCTCGTCCTGGAGAGGCNCAGGGCAGGGCTGGGCCGGGCCGGGCCGGGCCAGGGGAGGAGCGGCGGGAGACGGAAGTGAAAACAAGAGCGGGGGGACGGAGCTGCCGCCTCGCAGACGCGCCGCGGTGTCCTCGCCAGTCCGCGCTGAGCCGCACCGCCGGGTGAGTGCCGGGGCGGCGGAAAGCGAAAAGGAAAAAAAAAAAAGGGGGGGGGGGCGGACACTGGGCAAAAAGCCAGTAGGAGGGGGC
>VYXC01008352.1:457158-593608 GCA_013397175.1 Platysteira castanea
AGCTAGAGGAGATGAGAACAAGATTTGTTTGAGCAAGAGTTTATTCTCATTCAGTAGAAGAAAAAAATGCAGTTTTGGAAATAAAGTACTCCAACATACTGCTAGGCAGGATTCATGAAATGGCTCTTGGGCATGCTAAATACTATATTAACAGAATTTGAGGTTAATCATATCTACAACATGATCTATGTTATTTAGGTGCAACACAGTAGCTTTAAAAACTATCCATACTTCTTTAGAGTATGAATTAACATTATGTTTATTTTACTTTTTTGGGAGTTGGTTAGTTCCCCATGCTTCATTAATGTAACCAGAATAAACTCAATAAGCATGACTAACACTAGAACTGTCAAAACTGCTGTCCTCTGCAGATTGAAATAAGTGGTGTTTGATATTGATGATGTATTCATTATGTTGGGATGACCAACATAAATGAGAGGTTTGGATATATGTGCCAAATGTGTGCTTGACATGTTAGCAGCTTATCAAAATTTTTGTGATGTAGTCTCTAAAAGGTGCTTCTCTCTGTGTTATGGCAGTATTTACTACTAGAAACAAGGAAATACTCAAGCAAAGCTATAGTTTGAAGAGGAATGTAGTCTATAGGCAGTATATACCCTCCCACCTAATACAAATACATTGAATGTTTTCCTGTATTTAAAAGTTACTTTTTTGTTGAATCCTGGTGGCAACTTTAGCTATTGTGTTTCAGAAGATGTTTTGCTAATTGTTTTTCTCTTGTTGTAGGAATTAAGTGGAATACAGTCGTGTTGAAATGCTTGACCTGACTGACAGTTCTGTTTTTCTGCTGCAGCTTCTTTCAGTGTGTTTCCCACAGTGCCAGCTTCTTTCTGCTTCACTGATCACTTTTCTTCTTCAAAATACCCAAAACAAACAAACACCACTCCCCCCTCAGAAATAAACCCTCGATTTTGCAGTTTTTTTCAGTTTTCATTATTTCAGCTGTTTCAAGGATGTTGTTTTGTGTTGAAGTTCCAAGCTTATAGTTGACGGAAGACTCGTGATAACAAATCTGTTGACAAGAAGTACACTCAAAGAGTAGGTGGAAGAGCAGCCCACCTTGGGATGAAGTAGGGAATGCAAGTACAGCACGTCAGCTGCTCAGTATTCATCCCGCATGAGTGTCCTGATGTTTCTTTACACTGGTGTTGTGAGGTCATTAATATGTGTGAAAATAGTGAGAAGACAATAAAGGAAAATGTTTTGAATGGACCTAGAGCATGTCAACTTTGACTGACTAGAGCCTGGCTGAGCCTCTTGCTCTTGTGTTTGTG
Source organism: Platysteira castanea (assembly GCA_013397175.1). Taxonomy (NCBI): domain Eukaryota; kingdom Metazoa; phylum Chordata; class Aves; order Passeriformes; genus Platysteira; species Platysteira castanea. The sequence continues at coordinate 458,454 of VYXC01008352.1, forward strand.
TAAATTATTTTATTAATGACACATCTAATGCGTCATTTCCAGTAAAATCAAGTTTTGTGTAAGTATGAAATAAGTTGTTTTAATGGAGAGCTGGAGAAATCGTCTTTCAAGCAGGTATGTGAATAGGAGAGAAACTTTAGAACCGCTGGCCTGGCCAGCGATAATTGTGTCAGTAACTTTATGCTTCATCCTGGAAGCTACCGAGAGCTCCTAACTAAACCCTAACTGGCAGCTGCTGGCATTGCTGTGCTGGGTTAATTTGTTACTGAGTTGTGTGGTTTGCGCAAAATACAGCTGAAGGCGCATTGCGCTGCTGAGGTGGATTGGGAGCTGGCCGAATGGCAGAGCTCAGGGTTGTGATCAGTGGCACAGAGTCTAATTGGAGGCCTGCAGCCAGCGGTGTTCCCCAAGGGTCAATCCTGAGTCCAGTCCTGTTAAACTTACTCGTCAGTGACCTGGATGAAGGGATAGGGTAACTCTCAGCCAGTTTGCTGATGGTAGAAAGCTGGGAAGAGTGGCTGACACATCAGTAGGCTGTGCTGCTATTCAGCAGATCTGGTCAGGCTGGAGTGTTGGGCAAAGAGAAACATAATGGAAATTCAACAAAACACAAATGCACGGTCCTACACCCGGGGAAGAACAACCCAGTGCACCAGCATAGGCTGGGGACTGATCTGCTGGAGAGCAGCTCTGCTGAGAAGGACCTGGCGGACAGCAAACTGTCCATGAGCCAGCAGTGTGTCTTGGTGGCCAAGAAGACCAGTGATGTCCTGGGGTGCATTAGGAAGAGGAAGATGATCCTGCCTCTGCACTCAGACTTGGTGAGGCTGCATCTGGAGTGCTGTGTCCAGTTCTGGGCTCCTCAGTACAAGAAAGACAAGAAAATACTGCCAGTGTCCAACAAAGGGGTATCAAGATGAGTAGGGGATGGGAGCATCTCTTTTATGAGGAAAGTCTGAGGGAGTTGAGTCTGGAGAAGACATAGCCTGTGCCTGGGTCAAGGGACAGTGGGTACAAACTGAAGCACAGGAAGCTCCATATGAATATGGGGGGAAAAGTCTTGATTTCAAGGGTGACAGAACAGTGAAACAGGCTGATGAGAGAGGTTGTGGAGTCTCCTTCTCTGGAAGTATTCAGAACCCACCTGGGCACAATCCTGTGCCAGCTGCCATAAGTTAACCTGCTTTAGCAGCAGGCTTGAACCAGATGCTCTCCAGACATCCCTTCTAATCCCAGCCTTTCTGTAACTTCCTGGCATAGGTCAGAGAGGCTGTCAGTCATCACAGCACGTACCTGCTGGTGCTGCTCCTGAGGCAGCAAATGCTGTATTTTACAGGAGCTATCAGTGCTCATGAAATGAGTGGGATTTGCCAAGACACCAAGCAAGAAGTGTTATTCTGTTCTGTTTAATTCTGTTTACAAGATGTGGTTTACTGAAAAATACACTGAGAATGACAAACGAGCTACCAGTGCCAAAGTCTATATCCTCTGTGCACTGAGTCCTGAAGGAGCAGAGGTTTTCCTTTGGATGATTGCAAAGTTCCCAGCTGCACAAGTGGTTTAACATGAGCAAGTGTTCTAGAAGTCCTAAGAGTGCTGGTTAGTGCTTCAGAGTTTGCATAGTTGCCTGCAAGCAACAGTCTTTAGAGAGCTCCTCAGTTTAACTTGAAGATGGAAAGAGAGATCAGTTGGTATGGATGTAATTTCCTGGTTGCCTCTTTTCTCACTATGATTTACATCTTTGTGTTGAAAACTGGGAAAAGGGCTGTTTCCTCTGACCATTTGTTTTCCTTCCCTCGTCCACTCTGCTGTGCATTTTAAAGAATGACAGACCAGCACTGGTGTGTGGGCTTGGGAAGAAGGGAGGGCTTGGGGGAGAAGAGGTGTAAGAAAACTGTCTGCATTTTGTTCTGTTCATGACCTTATTTGTTAGACAGCCTCTTCAGACTGAGTAGGAAGCTAACTTTTAAAAAATAGTTCCTCTGCTGATGTCATTCCGTGGAAAGTGAAGCTGGCTGTACTGGGAGAAAAAGGAACCAAAGAGTTTGTAGCTGAGGGATGTCTGATGTGATGTGTGAGCACATTCTTTTTACATTAAAAAATGCTGGTTCTTCTTTTTTCCCTTATAAGTGACAGTTTAGTTACAGTATGAGGAGTATAAGCTAAATATTTTGTGATGGAAAAACTAAAGTATTTGTTTGCAGTATCTACTTCTCAAAGACAGATGTAGTGAAAAAATAAACTCTGATTAGATGTTCAGAGCAGATGCAAAATTGGCAGTCCTTCCAGAGGCCAAAAGACAGGGGCATTTATTGAATAGTAACTGCAAAAAAATTAGGCATGTTTTCTTTGCAAGTATCTCGCCCTGGAGGCCTGACAGCTTCTGTCGACTTCCCCACCATTTGGAGATGCTATTTTTAGTGTAACTGTTTTTCTCATTATTCATTGGCCGATGGCTATCAAAAGGCATTGTGAGAAGAGACATGGTGTTGAAAGGTTTGTTTGTTTGGCTTTGGTATGGAGCCAGGAGATAACATTGTTGGCTTTTTAAAAAAATTATTATTTGTTTTGACTTTTGAAGAACAGGTTTCATATGTTACCAATATAAGGAAAAGTGTGAGAGAAAACTGTCTCTCATGTGCCTAAGGCAGTGGAAATATGGGAAAGGTGATATTCCTCCTGCCAGCGGTCATAAAAAATGAAAATTGAGGCTGAGGTTAGTTTAAGCAAATATGAGCAATAGAATCATAGAATCATTTAGGTTGGAAAAGTCCTGTAAGATCGTTGAGTCCAACCACTAGCTCAGCACTGCCAAGTCTGCCACTAAACCATGTCCTGAAGTGCCACATCTACATATCCTTTAAATGTCTCCAGGGATGGTGACTCAACCACTTTCCTGGGCAGCCTGTTTTAATGCTTAATAACCTCTTTGGTGAAGAATTTTCCTCATATCTGATGTAAACCTCCCTAGGGGCAATTTGAGGCCATTTCCTCTTGTCCTGCTTGTTTGCTGGGAGAAGAAGCTGACCCTCACCTTACTACAGCCTCGTTTCAGGTAGCTGTAGAGAGCAGTAAGGTCCCCCTGAGCCTCCTTTGCTCCAGGTTAAACACCCCAGCTCCCCCCACTGCTCTCCACTAGACTTGTGCTCCAGGCCCTTCCCTGGCTCTGTTGCCCTTCTGGACCTGCTCCAGCACCTCAATGTCTCTCTTGTAATGAGGGGCTCAAAACTGAACACAAGAGTCAAGCTGTGGCCCCACCAGCACCGCGTACAAGGGTACAATCCCTTCCTTGATCCTGCTGGCCACACTATTGCTGATCCAGGCCAGGATGCCATTGGCCTTCTAGGCCACCCAGGCACATACTGGTTCATATTCAGCTGCTGTCAACCAGCACCCTCAGGTCCTTTTCCACTGGGCCGTTTTCCAGCCACTCTGCCTCAAGCCTGTCACACTTCATGGGGTTGTTGTGACCCAGGTGAGGACCTGGGACTTGTCCCTGTAGAACCTCATACAGTTGGTCTCAGCCCACTGTTCCACTGAGTTTGTTTGCTTCTACAGGTGGCTGTTACAAGAATAGAGACAGAAGGATGGAGGCCACTGCTAAGGCCAGTGTTACATAAGTTTGAATGACTCAAGTCTTCAGGGCAGTAACAGCAGTGAAAATATGACAGAAGAACCTTTCAGGTTCCCATACTATATGAGGTCCTCAAGCTGAATTTGCAGAGAGAGGTACTATCTTTTCTCAGAAGAGCTGATATGAGTTCCCTCCCCCTTTTCCCATTTATCTGCTTCTTTCATTGCTCACTTTTCAACACTGTCAGTGTGACACTGGGGTGGTGTCCCACACACAGTAGCTTTTCATCTTTTGTCACTTCAAGACACAGTGCAGTTTCATGTAGTCGCTTGGGTATGCTATCCCAAGTAGAGGGGTAGCAGGGGGGCAGAACAGCATGCTGCAAGTTGATGAACATGTAATGATGCACACCCTTGAGGCAGATTAATTAGTGATGCACCAAAAACTGTACACCAAAACTGCTGGGTAAGCAGCCATAGAGCACAAAGGCTTGTAGGCCAGAAAATTTCAAGCAGAATAGTCCATAATGTTTTACCACTATGGATTAGTATTACAGTTTTTTTTTCTCATTTTGAGTTACTCTTTTATTGGAAACTTCAGCTTAAGCGGTTAAGTTTAGTAGAGGTGAATGCAAGAAATATTTGAAAGTATTTGAACGAATGAACTCTTGCAACTGCTGTCAGCTGTGCCTGCAGCAAAGCCCTAAAGTAAAATGTAATGCCTTGTGTGAAGTCCCATAGGCTAAAAAGTGGATCTTGCCAGGTCTCTAGTAGTCCTGTTGGAAAGGTCAAATGGTTTGCATGTTAACTGGATATGAAAGAAGTTTGACTTATCCTGGTCTATATTAAGGAATGACCTAACACAGTATCTAGTCTTTTCCCTAACAAGTAACAGAACAATGTGAAGTACTTATCATGGGAAGGCAACAGAAACTTTTGTTTTGTGTTAATTATTTCAAGTTCTTTTGAAGAACCCTGACTAGTGATTTAGATACTAAGCCTGGATTAATGTAGAGTGCATCAATTTCAGGAGGGTAAGACTCCCTATTTGTTAAGCTTTTGTATTTATGAATGTAATTGGATTGTGTTTAGTTATTCTTGCACCCAAAATTTATTCAGGCTGTGGAGAAAATGATCAAAGTGTCTCTAAGTGTGATGATATATTGGTAGCATCATTTGAGATTTTTAAGAAGGAATTCTGTAGAGCCAAGGCAAAATGCTGTAAATATAAAAAATGCAGACGTAAATAAAGGTGTATTTTTGTTACTAAAAAGATTATATCACTTTGTTGGAAACTGTAGCTATAGAGCTGTATAACATTTTGCTCAGAACCCTTAAAAAAAAAAAAGGCAGCTTTGCTGTGCAAAAGCTTTGCCTGCCAGGCAGATCAGCTCAATTGCAAAGTTTATAGTGCATCTGCTATTAAAGATTTTTCTTTTCAATGTGCATCTTATACATGACAAGCCAAGTGTAGTTTTGAGTCCAATGCTGCCACTGTTTTCTACCTCTTCTCTTTAGGATTCTAGACTATGCATTACATTGTGAAAGAGGTGGAGTGGCAGATTCATGGGATTGTTTGTCTTCAACTTGCTTGTGTATCTGAGCAATGCCTTCTGTCTAATTTTCTTTACCTTTAAAAGGAGGGATAAAATCAGAAAAAAGCAAACAAAAAACCAGTGGAGATTTACAAACCACAGAGCTTGTGGAAGTAGGGTTGGGCTTGCTTTTATTAGACCAGTAGGCAAATGGAAGGCTTGTAAAGCTTTAAACATCAAAGACATCTTGATAAATTCATAGAATCACAAAATGGGTCAGGCTGGAAGGGACCACAGTGGGGTCATCTGGTCCGACCTCCCTGCTCAAGCAGACTCATCCCAGAGCACCTGGCACAGGGTTGTGTTCAGTCAGTTCTTAGATATCTCCAATGAGGGAGACTCCACAGGCTCTCTGGCAACCTCTTCCAGTGCACAGTCACTTGCACAGTAAAGAAGTTCTTCCTCACGTTAATGTGGAACTTCCTGTGCATCGGTTTCTGACTTTGATGAGGTCCTCTCTTGGTCATCTCTGCTTGAGGCTGAACAAACCCAGCTCCCTTAGCCTTTCCTGGCTGGAGAGGTGCTCCAGTCCCTTAATCATCTTTGCCACCCTCCACCGGACCTCTTCCAGGAGCTCCAGGTCTCTCTTGTCCTGAGGAGCCCAGAACTGGACACAGCACTCCACATGAGACCTCATCAGGACTGAGTAGAGAGACAGGATCACTCCCCTTGACCTGCTGTCCATGTTGTTCCTAATGCAGCTCAGGATCCCAATGACCTTCTTGGCTACAGGGGCACTGCTGGCTCATGGAGAGCTCGTTGTCCACCACGACCTCCAGTCCTTCTCCACAGAGCTACTTTCCAGCAGATCAGTCCCTGGCCTATGCTGGTGCATAGGGTTATTCTTTCCCAGGTGCGGGACTCTGCTCTTGCCTTTGTCGAATTTCAGACAGTTCTCCTGTTGGCTTTCTGCAGCTGCTCATCAAAGCAGTGTTCTGAATCTAGACCAAATTAGAGTGTTCTGTGCCCAGTGTCTAAGGTAGTATGCTAGCACTTGTTCAGAAATGAAGAGGCAACCCACGAAATATATATTCAGGATATATTTAACCCTTGGGGGATGGTGCTCTAGTTCTTTGTGAGGGACTGATTGTTGGAGTCACGACTTGATCAAATGTAAATAGTCATCAGGGACACAGTCAAGAAGCAGTAATGGTTGAAGAGCCTTGCATGTTACCTGCTAGCCTGAGTTCCTGTCTTTAAATCTTCTCTTAATGCAGAGAGGTGTGAAGAATGCCCCCCCCCACCCCTGCCCAAATATTGGCCCTCTCAAAAGTGAGAATAAGCTCATGTAATACCAAATAGTCTTCTTGGATGTGAATTGGTCCCTACCCCTGTCAGTGGTAATCACTGGCTGAGGAAGGTTGGCAGAAGAAAACCTGTGCTTGCATTTTCATTACAGAGCATAAAGCCAGCTCTGCAGATGAAACTGTTCCTCCATCAGTGCTCTAAGCAGGAATAGTGGGTGGGACTGGTGCAGCAGAGGTTCGCTCAGCCCAACAGGCTTGGCCACGGGAACGGGTCTGCTGGCACAGTGATGGCAGATACGTGGGGACAGTACAGGCTAGAAGTGCTGAAGCCAGACTTGCTAGGACATGTCTGTTAGCGTACTAAGCTGTGAAAACTGCCACTGAATGCTTATTAAATAACAACTTCTGTCAGCTACGAATACATTCTATTCTCTCCACTTTCCAGCTGTCATATTTTGGCAGCTGGCTAGAATCAAAAGTCATTGTAGCAGGGGCTTACTTGAATCTCCTTTGAGAGCATAATTTGTAAATTAAATTAGTTTGGTATTGTGCAGATCGATTGTAATCCTGTAAATGCTAAGAACCCAAGCCTTAGCACTGGAAAAACACTCAAGCAAAAGTGCAATTGTGGGCATATAAGTTGTTTCCATAAGATGACTCTTGCGTAAGGCTCAGCCTGTGTTGCTGTACATCACGGCTCGGCACCCTGCAGTTTTGGTTTTTCAGACTGTTGTTACCAGGGAGAAAGAATGGAAGGGACCACTGGAGGAGACAATTGACCTTTCCCAGACAACTTTCTACTTTCTCTCAAAGATGCATGAGCCAGTGATTGTTAGCCTAAGAGAACTGACTAGCAGAGATGTTTGTATGGCATCCAGAGAGCTCAAACAGAAACAGGCCTTTGACCAGACAGTCAAACTCCATCAGTAAATCAAGTGCTTTAATAGTGCTACCTCTTGCTCTGGAAATGCTGTAGAGATGCCTCATCCCCTTCTCTCTTTGCGGTGTGCAATTATTGCATAAGTTGTAATTTTTAAGGTGGAGATTATTAATCTCAGAGCGTGTCCTTTTTTGGGGTAGTTTTGCAAAACTGTTGCTTCTGAACCACGGGTTAAATAGTTGAGCTTATGAACAAAATACAGATGAGTAGGTTTTTTTTTTTGACTGAAAGAACAAATTTTTTGTAAACGTCTAGAAATGCAATTCACTTTCAGTGTGGAAACCTAAAGATTGTTTCCGTGAGGTGTGCACTTAAAGCTGAGGCCTGAATTCTTGCAATGTTTCTCTGGATAAAAGTATCAGCATCCCTCTTATGTCAGACGGAATGTGATACTTTCTGGCCAGTAGAGTAGCTCCTTTGTGGGAATATTTTCTTCCATTGACACATCTCCACTTCAGCTTTAATATGTAGAAACTGCTGATCATTGAAACTTAAAATTACATTAATTTGTTTTGATACCTGACCTGATGAAAACTGCTGCTGTTGCAGTTGACAGCCCAGATCAGCTTATACCTCTGTCCTGGATGGTGTGGGATGAAATAACTGGAAATTGCTCACAGGAAACCCTGATTACAGCAGTCAAAAGAAGGATTTAGGGCAAACCAGTTGGTGTTGATGCTTTACTTCGTAACATCCTACCGCTGCAGAAGGCCAAACTGCTGGGGTGTTCTCCCACTGCTTCCTCCTTGCAAATGTAAGGCACGCTTTTGGCATTGGGATGGAGGCAGATGGGTACAAGTACAGGATTTTGGATGCTGTAGTCATTGACGTCAACTGGTTTCTGACCTCATCAACAGGATGGAGTGCCTCCAGTGCTTCTGGTAACTCTGAATGCCTCCCCTGTCACTTGTTCACTCTGTACTTTTTTTTTCCTTCCTTAATTGCACATCCTAATTTTCCCATTCCTACCTTCTACATTCCATTTCAGAATTCCATTTCTTTAGAAAGGAACATATTCCCATGGCACAAAATGAGGTTTCATAGAGATTTTCCTGTCCTGTTTTGCCCTGATGATTACCTTGTCAGCCTCTATCCTGCAGCAAGGACTCATTCCCTTGAGAGAAACTTCTGTATGACTTGGAAGGGGGCTGGATATGGGAGATAAGGCCTCACAAGAGGGAGTTCCTCACAGAAGAAAAATATTATCCAGAGTAAGGGGATAAAGATGAGCATAGTGGAATGTGTAACTGCTGTGGTTCCGGAGAAGCATACACCTGAGAGGGTGACATGCAAATAGTTTAGACTTAAATACGATGACATTTAAGTAATATTAGTGTCAATTCTAGGAAATATAGTGCATAACAATGGGCATTATGAATTAGAAAGTAGCCTCACTTCATTATTTAAGATAGCTAAGCATTCAAATTGAATCAGAGTTGGTTTTCTAGTGCCATTTTTTACAGTTTCTGCCAAATAGGTTTGAGTCCTTCAGTTTGTTGCCTGTTTTATCAAAAAGAGGAAGGCAGTTTTGCAAGAACACAATTTGTACTGCCTTTAAGTTCTGTCCTTCCTTTTCTTAGCCTGAGGACCTGTGTCTTACTGCTGAAGCAAGTCTGCCAGGAGTTTTTGCTCTTAGTTATCATTTAAGAGAAATGCTGTTCAGAAACCATTATTACTTGCGGCACTAACAGGGTTTAGGATTTAAAAAGCATATAAAAGGATGGAATAAAGGGAATAAGAACTAGGTACCAAAGAAAAATTACAAACTAAAAAACTTGCAGAACTATCGAATATATAGTGTGTTTGTCAGAGAGCTCCAAGTGACAAACGATAAGAGCTTTGGACTCTCTGTAGCAGATGGTATAAGTAGTTATAGGGGTAGCTTATCTCTGTTTTGAATTGCATTAGTACTACATTTTAAGTCTGTAAGCATCCTTTTCCTTCCCATTTTTCCTTACTGTACCTGTCCTTGCCAGAGTGTAGTATGCCCTGGGTTTACTGTGCCCAGCACTGGGTTTCTGTTAAATCAGAAAAGCAGGGCTGTATATAGGCAGCTTTTGCTTTATTGGTACAGTTACAGGAATGCTTCAGCATCGAGAAACAAGCTGCTCTTTTATGAGCACTTGGGTACCACTGTATTCCTGAATAAACATAGATGTAGTCAGCAGCACGTGCATGCTTTGGGTTTCCAGCCCCAAAAGTGCTGCTGGCTTCTAGGGAAAATTCTGTAGCTGGTGTTATGTGTGAGGTGGTGAAATGGGTCTAGAGATGTCTTCTGGCTTTTGATTTCCTGACAGATTCTTGACCTTCCTGAGCATGAGACAGTCACGTATTCCAGCTTCTTGCTACCCTGTGTGTGGGGCTGTCTTTTGGAGCCTGCCACAAGATCCCTTCTGCTCTCCCAACATCACAGCAATGCTCGTGGCTTCCTTTCCTCAGCTGCTTCAGGCCATTCTGATTCAGGAGAGCACAGAGGGTTTAGGTTTCATTTGCCCATGAGGCTGTTATAGTGTGATAGGGTTAAATGTCATAAAGAAGATGGCAGCTTCATTGGCTTGATCGCTGTTTATCAATAAATGGAGTCTACAAACAAAGTGTTGGTTAAAAAGCACACAGAAGGTACCAGTTTGGCCATCCCCCCATCTCTTTTCTTCACACTGGGAGGAAGAGTAAAGGTTGTTGTCATTGAAAGGCTTGAATAATATGGAGGCAAAATCTAAGTTATCAGAGGGGGCACATTGCAGCACAACAGATCTGAGTTTGTTTTGCTAGTCATCCCATAAGGAGCAGGAAGTGCTTTGGGATATGCACCAGTAACCCCATCTGGATGTTAATCAGGACCACGCATAGCTATCTTCAACCTCTTGCTGTCTTCCTGTGTGTTGAAGACATATTCCTAAAGCAGCCCTTCCAAAGTAGCTGAAATCAAGATTATAGAGGAAATCAGTTACTTTTGCTGCTGCCGTTCTTGAGTGTCACAGTAACTGAACTTTTGGGAGAGGATGCATTGCAGGAGGTTGCTTTTAAGCTCCCAGTCCTTTGTATTGATGTGCTTGTATCAAAATCTGAATTCAGTTTAAATCATTGAAATAATCCTTTGGTCTTGCATTGCAGATTTAAGAAAAGTACGCTGGAAAACCCAACAAAACCTCAGAGTGTATCTTGGCAATAAAACCGTGAGATTAAAAAACACTACTTATTTCTAGGGCCTGACTCATGGTTTTTGAATGTGTGAGGGTGGCAGCGCTGGCAGGTCAAGTAGCATTATAAATATTTCAGGACTTTTGGGCACAGAGCTCTGCCAAATATTTTGCTCATGTTTGGTTTTTTTTCCTAATTCCCGAAGCAAATTTTTGCAGATCTTTTATAATCTGGGTTGTGTGTGTAATTAAACAGACAACGTGTCAAATCTCCAAATTTCTGAAAATGGTGCATCAAATTCAAGTATTTAAATCAATTACATAGTGACCAAAATGTTGTTGACTGTCTACAAGCTGTTTTACTGGGACATGGTGTATGCAGTTTCACGTATATGTGGTAGAGGAGAGTGAATTACAGAGCAGCTGGCTTGCTAGAGATCTTCAGAACTAAACAGTACATGGCGCGTGTGTTGTAGAATTTTACCCCGTTAGGAAAATAAATCGGGCAAATTGGCTGATTATTAGTGGTGGCTTCAGCTTCTGGTGTCAGCATGTGCAAAGCGAAAGAGGTGGTAGTGTATGGAATAATGGAATAATTCTTCCTGCCTTCCAGGAAGCCCATAGTGCCCTGAAACTTGTTCAGCCAAGTCATAAATGAATTATCCTCTGACAGATTGTGCTCTGGGGGAAGGATATTTCTATTAGCTTTTACAAGGCATTGCAAGTTGCAGCAGGCCCGGAATGTTAAAAGATGGAGAAGGCTTTCAGTGGACGTGTGTGGGAATTTCTTGCTCAGGACTTCATTAAACACTGAGATGTGGAGTGATGCAGGCAGAGAGGCAGCATGTCCCCCACCATGCCATGGAGCCACTTCTGGCAGTGTGGGGAGGAGTGGGCAGTGCAAGCATCAACCTTGGGAATTTCTTGGGTATGACTTGCCAGGAACACTGAACAAGGTCTCTCCAAGCTTTAAAATGAGAACCGAACCGGTAATGTCTTTTCTCCAAGTACTGAACACGCAGATGTGAACATGCTGTCTGGTGCAGTACTGAAATAATGAGGTTGAGAGCAGTGGGTGAAGAGCAGTGGGCAGAGAGTCTCTTCTGCTTGCAGTATATCCAGATGAAAAAGCTGGAGGATGAATAGATACACTTATTTCTGTAATTTGTCTGTCAGAAGTGTGTTGAGTCCAAACTTCCTTTGTGGATAGGCCCTTTAATGAAGAAAGTTTTGAGCTTCCTTTGTCTTTCAAGGATTCGGAGTCACAGAATGGGTAAGGTTGGAAGGGACCACAGTGGGTCATCTGGTCCAACGTCCCTGCTCAAGCAGGGCACATGGCACAGGATTGCATCCTGTTCTTGAATATCTGCAGTGAGAGAGACTCCACACCCTCTCTGGGCAATCTCCAGTGCTTGGTCACCCACACAGTAAAGAAGTTCCTCCTCATATTCAGTAGGAACCTCCTGTGCATCAGAGTCTGCCTGTTGCTTCTTGTCCTATAGGTTGGCACCACTGGAAAGAGCCTGGCTCCATCCTCTTGGCACTTCCCTTTTAGATTCTTATAAACACTGATGAGGTCCCCTCTCCTGGGACAGCTTCACTGATTTCTTCTGATCTGGGGGAGACGAGACTTTAGCCGGTGAAAATTCTGTATTACACCACAAAGCTTCTTTGCTTGTTGTATTTGCTGCTCTTCTAACAAATATGTGTCATGTGTGGGAAATCCTTGTAAATAAGGGATGGAGTGTGGCAGGTAAGATCATGAGGAAATGTTGGAATAAGTAGATATGCAGATAACAGTAACCTGAATCTTTCTTGAAGATGTGTGGGAAATATACTGCTTGATTTATAAATTTGATGCTTTTAAAAAAAGTAGTAGTGCTTTAAAAAGCACTACAGCATAAAGATGCTGAAAGTAGGTGTGGAAGAGGTCTAGATGATGTTCCCTACATATCTGGCTGCGCCCAGTCATTGTAAACTGTGAGAATTGTAATGTGTGTAAACTCTCATGACTTCTCTTTTTGCAGAGAAGAAAGAATGTTGCTTACAATATGTGCCTTATGTCTCCATATGCTATTGTTTAAAATAAGTAACTGAGAGACAAACATAACAAATGTGTAAGCAAAGTACTCTACACAGTTATTACAGGACATAATTTCAATGCATTTACTTTGAAGCTGGATTTCAGTGCAAGACAGGGCTCTATATTGTAAGTTAGACTGGCTCTTGGATTTTTAACTAACACGTTGTGGAGAAAAATTTGAATGAATACAATCCCCCTAAGAGAAACCCTAGTCTTAATATCTTTCCCTTTCTTTATTTCGTTCGCTCTTGATATAGAGGAATATGACAGCTGGCATGATGCCTCCTTTTTGAGTTGTGCCATTTAGGATTTCTGGCAGCTGGATACGTGTGGAAAGCTGTATAGTGACAAATCTGTTTCTCATACCTTTTGTAGTCTGTTTTTCATCAGATAGAAAAATGTTAATACCCCCTGAACTTTCCTGCTTTGGCTCACCCAGACAGTATTTTACTTGAGCATTTCCTGTGTGTTGTCTCTGGGTGTGGAGCTCATGCTTTCCATCTCTGCTGTATTACAGATCGTCACCAGTGTGGTGCTGCACTCCCAGGCTTCTTGGGGTACTTCCTAGGACACTCCAGACTTGCATACTGCAGCAAATTTGCAACGTGCAAACTTGTGGAAGGGAATTTATCCTAGTCTGAAGTGAAACTTGGAAAAAAAAATTACAGATTCATAGAATGGATTGGGTTGGAAGGGACCTTAAAGATCATTTAGTTCCACTGCCCCTGCCATGGGCAGTGACACCTTTTGCTAGACCAGGCTGCTCAGAGCTCCATCCAACCTGGCCTTGAACATTTCCAAGGATGGGGCACCCCCAACTTCTCTGGGCAACCTGTTCCAGTGTCTCGCCACCATCACAGTGAAGAATTTCTTCCTGGTATCGAATATAAATCTACCCTCTTTAATTTTAAATGCTTCACTTTGTGTATTTGTTGCAATACTGTTGATATTTCCTATGTGTCTTAGAGTTTCATAAATTTTCTGGTCAAACAGAAGTCTGCCTACAAAGAGTTACTGCTTAGAAAAGAAAACCTTAGACAATCCTTTTTCTTCCATGTGTTAAAATTGATTTTGATACTAGTAAATGAATATTTTCCTAAGTGATGAATAAAACCTTGGTTTTCAAGAGAATTTTCCTTGCTTTTATTAATGTGTTTTGGCTTCGGAAACTTACAGACAAATGAGGAATACAGCATAGAACTGATTTGGTTGTTGAGTGAGTATTTTATGTTTCTTCAGGGTATATGAGAAATTTTGTGTTGTTTGTGGGCAAATTCCAATCAACTCTGCCCATTGTGCTTTAGTATATAAGCAGATGCTAAAATTTGGACACTCGAACATGCAGATACTGACATTCATATCATTGGTCTGGAGTGGTCACCTACTGCCAGCAATCTCCTTAATGATCTTAGCTTCTACTACTTTTCCTCTCCACTATTTTTTTTTTCCTTTATAGCAAAGCTGAAATAAGAAAGTGATATTTTCCTTGCAAGTATGCCTTGCTCTTCCATTTCACTGCTGGTCTTGAATGCTGCTGAAACTCTAATTTGTTTCTCTTATCCAGTTCTTCTAAGACTTGGAGCTCTTTTCAGAACTCAAATATTTTAAAGAAAGTCTTAGAGTATTTGAGCCAGGCTACCAAAAAAAAAATAAAATTAAAGAATGCAAGAATCAAAACACAAATAGTCACACCCTTGAGGGGAGGATGAGATGATATCTCTCAAAAAGCTCTTCCTCATCAGCAGTTACTGAAAAATTTACTTTGGTGCTCCTTAGAAAATATTTTGAGCTATTAATGAACTTTGAAACTTGATTTAGTGTGTTGTTTTCTTTAGTCAGGAATGTCTTGAAGCTCTTGAAAAGCCAATTTGTAAGTTATTGCAAGGATTAAACAGACTCATGTTGACATAAGTAGGCTCTCATGTTTATTAGCTTTTAGTGTAGACATAAAGAATGTGTATGTGTGCGTCTCTCTGCCTGCTGTATTTTAGTGCAGCAGAACGATGAGGAGGGAGATGTTGCAACACTATGGTTTTTGTTCAAAGTACAACCTGGTCTGCTGCCAGCAGGCTCTGGAAAGCTGTCGTGCCAGGCCCAGCTTTTTATTGATGCATACCAGCCCAGACACAGAGGTGGTAACAAATACCTGCGGGGGTCATGCCTTTAAAAATTTTCAGCGCAACCCTGTTACCAAAATCTTTAGGATCAGTATGTATTTATACATTATAGCTGAGCGCTGCAGTTCAGTTTGGGGTAGATTCTCTACAAGCACCCACCATAACTCTCGATCCAGGATTAGAAACTGGCCCCCACGAAAAGCAGTATCTGCACTGGCACCTTCTGGGGAAGGTGTGGCTCGGGCTGTGTCCTGTAGAGCAGTTTCATACATGTAATAGTTTGCTATGGCCTGACCATTCTCCTGCTTGGCAGCACTGCAAAAAAAAAAAAAAAAGGTGTTTGCTAAATTGTGCTTGAATTTGCAGTAGAAACCAACCTGATTTGTGTGTTTACAAACCCCTTCCCTCACACAACAAGACGGGTCTCAAAGAAGGAGGGATAAATTTCACTGTCAAGACAGACAAGTAGCAAAGGTCTCAAATTCTTTCCTCTTGTTTGTTGCATTCCACATACCTGCCGGAAAGCACAGTGTTTGCTACCCACCCTGTGAAGGAGCACAGGTCTGAAATGTTTCAGGGCTTTGTTCTGGTTTTGCCTTGCCCTTTAGCGGGAAGTATGTGTGCAGGTAATGCCGCAGCTATGGCACAGCCTGTCCCTTGTCCCGCCTGACCTGTGTCCCAGTGCGTCACACCACGTGTGTGCTCCTGGTGCCACGTCCCAGCCCTCCGGGCACGGCACAGCCGCACTCCGTGCCCTGCCTCTCCTGGCCTCTTGCACTTTCTTGTATTGCTGGCTGAGCCTGGCCCTGGGAAAGCACCCAAGCCCTTCATTTTTTGCTCAGTATACTTCAGGTGGATACTTCTGAATGCTTTTCTTATTTCTGCATTAAAACGAGGCCTTTGTTCACACTTAAAGACTGGAGTTGTAAATCTGATCAAGAGACCGTGGATCATAGTTAAACTCAGTTGCAAACTCAGCTTGTTTATCTCTGTTCAATGTGAGACCCTTTTTCAAGAACCTATGGCATTTTTTCACTGCCTTTGGGATACTTATGCACATCTGGATTTGACAGAAGTATTAACTGGCTCCTGTAGTTCTTAAAACCCTAAAGCTGTGGCACTGCTGTGCTTCACCAGAGGACTGGAGATGAAGCCAAAGGTTCATTATAAAGCATAGCTGTAACACAATCTATAGCAGAATATTAAAGTGACGTGCAGGCTGGATGTGCTGTGGTTTTAAATAACTTGCATTAATGTCCCCCTAGTACCAGATGAAAGTTTAGACCCTTGCTGGGCAGCCCACACCGCACTTGGAGTACACTGTTCAACACGTAGGCTCTGGGGTGCCAGTGTCTGTTTTGGAGACTTTTCTCTATCACTTGCTCTTCCATTTCTTTTTTAAAACAGACTTGGGGGGTGTGATTTTTTTGTTTGGGTTTTTGCTTTGTTTTTTTTTTGGTGGGGGGTTGTTTTGGTTTGGGTTTTTTGTTGCCTTTTTATTTTTATACCAAATTAAACTCGCAGCTCTGAAGACAAAGCTCTCGCTTCCTAAACCATGTCTGTCTGCAGATGAATGGCTGTGAGCCATTTAATTCCTGTTCCTTACCACCCTCATGCCTTTCGTAGCATTAACTTAGGCTAAAGTGATTTTATTTTTATTTCCAGGTGGTGTATATATGGGGGAAACAGCATTTGACCAAGATTAGATTTTTGGGCAACCGTGCTAAAATGTGTTAATTGGACATTATTTAAAAATTGAAAATAGTACTTAGAAATATTTAATTATGCAGAACTAAACTATCTATCATTCCATCAACAAAATAAATCATATTCATTGGAAAAAGAGTTACAAATGTTTTCCATTGGAGACAGGGTTGGTTAGCTCTATGACTAGTACTAATTTCTCCATGTGGTATGTCTCAGAAACTTAGAGGAGCTTGCCTGGAATTGCCTTTGCAATGATGTGTATTTATGTGGTTTACATGATCACTCAAAATTCTTTTCCAGTCTTGGGGTGTTTCCTCTGGCGTTACAAGTTTGGGCTTTATGATTTGAGAGCTCCTCAGCTCTGTCTCCAGTAACCTTGAGTAGGAAGGCACAGCCTTGAGCACTGACATAAGTCTGTATTGCTTCAATCCTGCTATTCCCCTGACCCCCTGTACCACCTCCAGCCCCTGTACTACCACCACTGCTCATCCATTCACATGCTGTGCTAAAAGAGCACAGAAATAGACTTTGTTTTCATTTTTGATGGGTAATACCATCAGCTTTTCAGTTAGAGATATGTGCTCCTAAAAATTTGGTTTTCAGGAGAACTACCTGTAACTGCAGGGAATTATGTTACTGAAGTGTCATGTTTAATGATATAAATTGGGAGTTAGAACGCAATCTTTTTTTATTTTGGGGAGGTTTGTGTAATCCTGCCCCAGGGACATAAGAGTTTCCCTGCCGGTGCTGAGAAATTACCTGTCACTTATTGCTGACATGGATTAGATTCAATGATAAAAAGGGAGCTGCTACACAGCCTATGTGTATCTGACTAGTAATGCTTCACTTCACACATGATTTACTTCCTCTGATACAGAAAACGAAGGTGTCTTCTTGCGCGCCCTTTTATATGCAGGGCTCTGCGTTGCCCTCTCTGCTCCGGGCTGTAACAAGCACACTTTGATGTGTTTGAACGTGACAGATGATTTTGTTCTTCATCGGATTGTGCTTGATCACTGCTGTTCCGACCTGCCTCTTCTGCTGCTGAGTTGCTACATCAGCCTTGTACTCCTTAGGATGATGAAAACCAGCCTGCTTGTGTCTTCTCTGCAACAGAGGGAGGAATGACAGCTATTTTATGTTCAGTGAGCACTGTGGTTAGTGTTTAGGAAGTGCCTGTGATAGTAACAGACAAGCAGGGAGGTCTGGTGTAACCTCAGGCAGGTTAATCATTTTACACATTGACATTTGAATGCAAACTTCATGCTGCACCAGGATTTTTATACATCTGGTTGGTATTTCTTCTATTTTTTGTTCACATTAGTAGCTTGCACTAGCCTGGAAGAAGAAAGAAAGAAAGATAATGCTCTGCTTTAAGTTTTGTTTATGCAGAGAAGTGGTATTGTGGGTTTTTTTTCCCTCCTCAATTTAATAGGAATGTGGAAGGAACTGAGCCTCTTGCCTGGTACACATCTTGTGCTGCTGTCTTTTTTATTTGAGTTTTATATGCATTCAATTCTCAAAGGCTTGAGTTTCCTCCTTCCAGTTAAGTGCAGTGGGTTGAAGGAATGAACTGGTTTGCTTGGGCATTTGAAGGGCTTGGAATTTAATTTCTTCAGCACCTGACTACTCTTCAGTATGAGTCTTGGCTACAAAATATAGTGCTGCCAGTGCTGGTCCTTCCTTTGGCACATTTAGTTTGTTTAGTTAATGAGACAAGCACTTCAGAAGCAATTAAACACTTTGTGAAATTCATGTTAGTAAGAAGTTCCCATAAATAGGAGACAGGTCTTCTGAGTGCTCTGGGGTTGCAGAATATCCAGAGACACTGAGAATGGCTGGGCTGTTGGCTTCTGGGGATGAACAAGAGCCTGTCCCCTTGGGATGGATGCTCTCCTGGTGGTGCCAGCCACATGTGGGAGCTAGCGGGACAAACCCCTGGGACAGAGACCTTGGAGTCACCAGGTGACCGGTCCTAGTGTGAGAGGGGAATTGTTTTTGTGACTGACTCAAGGTGCAGTTGGCGGGTAACTCTCAGTAAGGCTAACAATTACCCTTTTGTTGCTGCATAAAGTGACTCCTTGTGTTAGGAGTGGAACACAGTGCCATAGTGGAACACATAGGCAAGAGAGAGTGGGCCTGACCCTGTTACTGCTGCTGCAGTCAATGAGCATCCCAGTAAGAGTGCCCAAGTACCCGTGTCCATATCCATCACCCTGTGTTCCTGCATTCATTTAGAAACGCTTGCAAGACACTGATTTCTCCTCTTCCCCTACCCACAAGTCCTGGTTTGGATGCTACTATTTCCCAGTCTTTAGGAACGTGTGTGACAACATGCTGCACTCAGTGTGTGGCCCTGGAGGGGAGCGTGCTGCCTTCTCCTTTATTGCTGGGAACACTGAGCCTTTTGTATTGAACTCCTTAGGAGTGCAGTTGTCAAAGCGGTCCCTGTGCCGTGGTTATGGTGTGAGGGAGAGGGTTTTGGGGAGGTTGGGGGGAGGGTTAAGTATAAGATGAATTAGTTAATATCAGATTTGTAAGGGCATGTTTTCACCATTGGTAGTATCTGGCCCAAACTTTGTGTAATATCAGCTAGAGTTCTCTGCAAAAATCTGCAGTTTGGCACCACGGTCTCACGGAGGGTGCCCAGGCTCATGCACTCTGTATTTCTGTAATGACTTACTCCTTCAAATTGTTTCCTTGGAACAGACTGCGAGTTGCATGAATTTTTCTTGTGATAAGGAAATGAATACTGTGTTTAAGCCACGAATACTCTGTCAGTTGATGCTCTTTAGTAATACACATATTGTGCAAAGGAACTTCAGCATCTCCATTTGACCCAATCACCCTGTCAGGTCACAGGTGTCCTTATGTGGGTTGGGAGAAGAGGAAAACCTACAAAGCCACACTAACCTGCTATTCCCCTAGCCTCATTTATAAGTGGGAATATTTCTGAGAAGGTGTTTTACTTGCAAGGTCCCCAGCTTTATTCACATTTCTGCTTTGGTCATGCTTATTGTTCCCTCTCGCTAGTGTGGTTTGCTTTCATTCTTCATCTCAAAAAGCACTGCAAAACCTCACCTGAGAGAGGCTGTATTGTATCAAAGGTGGAGTATTAGATCTGTTAAAGTTCTACATAGTAACTTTGTTAGTGTGTTACTCATTTTGGGTCAAGAAAAGGTTGTGCAAGATGCTCATCAACTCCTTCAGTTCTCAAGTTTGCGTGGCTGTTGGGTTGGTGACTTGTAGCAGAGTGTACAGAGATCAGAATATCCTGGTGTACAAAAAGTTATTATAAACTTCTCCAGTTAGTGCTCAAGAGGTTAAAGGAAAATCTTATTGGAAAGCTCTGGAGGGCAAAGAAAAAAAGCCATCTCCAACTATGTTGCAAGCTTGTCTTGTACAGGATTTGTTTCTCACTGTAACTACCTGCGAGACTCCTGCTGAAAGTAATGTAAGTTTAGCTTGCGTGTGATTGTTCCAGGTCAGCTTGCTTTGCTTTATGAGTGAAACAAAACTTTAAAGTTAGAATTTAAGCATATTAAAATAATTTCAGTATCAAATTCAAGTAAGGATAGGACTTACATTTTTTGTAGCTATGTCAGTACTAATTATTTTCTTCAAAATTCTGATCACAGTGTGCTCTTGTTTTTAAGATATGAAGATCCTTTATTCTTGTATGCCTAAACATTTTTTAGTTGCTGTAATTGTGCTAAGTTGTCACTTAAATCTAGCAGCTTAGACAGGGAAAACACCCCTGTGCTCCCTGGAAAATCAGACCTTTTTGTGGTTTAGCAGTAGGGGCTGTAGCTGAACGTTAGTGAGAAGCATGAAATGCTTCCAGACCATTCAGTGTCTGGAAGAGCCACTCAGGGACATGCGCTGTAAAGCTAGGACCTCCCTCTGGTAAGTTGCGTAATTTTAAGATATCTGATGCCTTCTAATAGGTGGCCGGAGAGGAATGTCTGGAGCTGTTAATTTCGAGAAAGACATGGTGGATGGCTGTTTGAAGAGCTCAGATCCTTCATTAGCATTTTCATCGTTCCATTGAACATTTGTTTTAGAAAAGGGTTGAATAAAAAATGATGTGTTTATGTGGAGTAAGCTCTCCCCTAGAATTGGTTTGTTAAACAGGCAGGAAATAGGCAAACAGTGCGTTTTTGGATCAGGCTGATGTGAACCCTTGGTGTCACCAGCTCATATGACATGAGAACATTGCTCACCAAAGGTCACTGTCTGCGCGTTAGGTCTCACTTTCTGCTTCCATGTGTGTTGTTATTCCTGCCTTCCACCTGCAGAAGCACTACTGGGGATGCTATTGCTGTTTGGTGATGAATAACATGTGCCTTGGATTGTGGTCGTGGGTGGGAAGCCACTGGACCCTTCTGGTTCTGGTGGCCAGCCTGAGTCTGTGATGGCCTTAGCATAACCCATCTTATCCTGCCTGATGATGTTTGGGGAGAGAGGAAACAGACAGGACTGTGATATTTCTGCCTTTTGTTTAATATTCCCATAACTAAAGGTGGAGCCTCAGTCCCAGCTGGGGTAAACCTCCAAGCAGGAAGCTGCATGAAGGCAGAGTAACCCTGCCAGGACAGTTCTCCTGCCCTGATTTTCAACTTTCTTGGATATTCCCACTTGCTGTTTTTAGTTGGTAGATTAAGAGACTTTCATTGCTTTAGAGAGGCATAATTTTTCTTGGATTTGGACTGATGTGGAGAATCTCTTTTGAGGATAAGCTTTAGGCAGTGAACATCCAATATGATTTATTCTGAATATCTTTTTGTTTTGAAATAGTCTTTCTTTTGCCAAAGGATAAGTTATCACTCACACTACCAGCTTTCACCAGAGCCTTACTCGTGAATGGCCTACACAAACTTGAGGTATACAAAATTGAGTAACTATCAGGATAATAGAGCAAGGAAAAAACCACAAGTCATCGTGGCTGTCACCAAAATATTGGCCAAAAAGAGCATTATTTATAGGGACCAGAAATTTTGCTCTTCATTTGGTATAGTTGATGCCAAATTCAGTAAAAGCAAAGTGGGAAAAAAAGAAGCAAGTACCCATTTTTATATTTTTTTAGTAAAACTCTTCCAAAGTCTTATTTCCAGGAATTCTATGAGCAATAAGTTTTCTTTTAGAAATTACCTGAAATCTGATGTGAGTCTTCCTACAGTAAAATTTGTTGTTGTTGTTGAATAATTGTGAAAAAAAATTGAGATTACATGCCTAAAAAGTTTCATGGATTTAGAATGTCAGCTATATGATCATGTTTTTCAAAAGCCTTCTCCTTGTGTGTTGGTCAGGCTTTTACTCTTAAGTAGCTTTGAAGGCATTCGAAAGACTGTATCTGTATCTCAGAGACTGAGAACAGCGTAAGACATACGGCAATGAGTGACTCTTATGTGAAGGATCAATATTTTATACAGTTGTCAGCAATAATAGTAACATTAAAAAATCCCCCTAAACAAAAAAACCTGCACCAAAAAAATCTGCAAAAACCACAACAAATCAAAAAAAATAAACCAAATCCATCCAAACATAAATAGAAAAAACCCAGCCTGCAGGCTTTCCATACCATCTGTCTTGGATCAAGTTGGAGAAATAAATGCATATTGTGTTTTTGTGTTTTGTTGTTTTGCTTGGAATTGTTTCCCAGCTTTGCCTGTAACCACCAGTGTATGTAGGCTTTTTTTTTCCAGAATGCTAGAGCAGTCTTGGTTTTAGTGCCAAAATTTAAGACTGTAAATTATTTAAATGTTTGTTTCCTTAGATATGATAATATTCGTGGTAAACTCTGCTTCCTATAGGGAGGGTTTCTTTTTCTGTGTCTTAACTTCGAAATGTCCTGATTTTAGGTCGGTAGTGTAGGGCTACATACATACAAACGGGGGGAGGGAAAATAAGGAAGAGAAAATAAAAAAAAAAAAGAAAATACACCAGAGAGCTGTCGTGGCTAATGGGCTTAAGTTTACAGGATTCCTCTGCAGGCCCAGACTTTGAATGGCTGGACACATTCCACTGCACGGTGTCAAGCTGACAGCAAGTGGTAGGCTGTTGCAGGAAGTAAATTTGAAGGGTTGAGTTTTCTTCATTGTTTTTTCAGAGCTATTTGATAACCAGCTTTATTCATTGTTTAGCTGGGTGTGTAACTTTCAGATCTCCAGATGTCCAAGTAAGAAAAAATCGTGTTGCAGCATAACTCAAACTGTAGGTTACTATAATTAGTTACAGTGCAACCCTCAGCAGTGAAACTCAGAAGACGGTTAAAATATAGCAGTGAGAAATTTTGTCTAAGTTCTCAGCTGCAGCAAGTACACAAACATGTTCCTCTCTCGAGCTTTCGTAAGGAGGTTTCGCTTGGGTTTGTGTTTAGTCTTGCGTGTCTGTAATGCATTTGGCGATTGAATGGTAAGGTAAGTTTACTTAACATGAGGGTCTTCATTTTCCAGTCAGGGAATTTGTCCTGAATAGCTCCCTCTTTCCTCTGGACAGCTGCTTTTTGTTGTACTCTGTCTAAAAAAATACTGATAATTTTCATGTGGTCTTCTCACACAGTTCTCTAGCAGAGAGGACAGTAGCATTTTTATTTATATAGAGGTGTGTGTAAAAGTGAATATTTATACACAAATATTTTCTTAAAGAATATATATGTATACCACTCTCTATAGTAGCATATCTAGTGTGTTATATACAGAAAAAATGTATACACAAACCCCCCACACCTGGAACCATAAAAACAAATCACATAAAAGTAGTGTTTAAAGTCAAGCAAACTAAAATAGTGTGGCGTGTGTGCGTGTATAAGTAATTTCAAAATGGAAAATTAAATTTGAAATTGTTCTATCTTCTCATGAGCTTTATTAGCTTATAATAAAGATTTGTGTGTCTTAGCTAAAAACAGCTGTATGAATTTATTAAATAATATGCAACTTCTTTAAAATGTGTTTCTTTTTTTCCGAGGGCTTTTTATTGGACTCTTTTTCTGCAATATTTCATTCTTGGGGTTTCAGCCAATATGTGAGTGGCTTAAAACAAATGACTGCTATAACATTCCCTTGATCTATAAAAGGCAAGATACCCACAAGGATTTACTTATGTCTCCTATTTTTATTTTATTTCTTTGTGCTAGAAGTTTGCATTTGACTAATCCTGAGGAGTTCTCTCTCCATTGCATGAAAGGCACTACATATAGAACTGTGCTTCTGTGAAGGGTTTAGCACTGTCAGCATATTAGCCATGATTGGTTTATTTGTTACTTTCCATGCACTTCAGAGCATGCTTATTTATCGGAAATGAGCTGTCATCTTTCACATGTTTAAGGTTGCCTTTTTCTTCCACGTTACCAAGGGGACGTGCTGTAGGAGTTAGTGCCTTTATACTTAAAATATGAAGCCTCTATTGATGTAGCATGGAGGAGTTTCTGCACTCTGATGCATTTCTTCTGCATTTCCTCCTTGAGTGCTGAGCTGCATGCTCAGAAGAGAGCTGGCACGAGTGCAGCTCAGTCTCCAGCCTTTTCTGCTAGTTTTGTGGGGCGTGGATGTTATTGCTGGGCTTGGCTTTCACCTCGAAATGGACTTGTACAGTTTTTGCAGAATGACTCTTTAGGATTGCATTCAGGTGAGTTGTCCTCCCCTGGACAGGTGATTTGTGCCAATAACCAATTCTTGCAGTGTCTGAAGTTGCCTCTGTTTTCTCCTTACTTAAATGGTGCAGCTTCACATTATCTCAGTTCTTTGAAGCAAGCAGGTTGTTTTCTGCTTGTTTATGCATGCCTGATTTCTGGATAGGGGAAAGTGAAACAATGGCTGGTGTATCATAAGGGATTCAATTTGTAGTAGCATTTTCTTGCCACTGGCTGTTACTTTTTGCCAGATCAGTTTTTAGTTTACACTCCCCACTTAATTCTCTGCTTTGCTTTCATGTGTAGAATTGCTTCATTAGTTGCATTTGCTTCTCACTGCTGCCATGTACAAGGCTCTTTGTCCTGGGAGAGGTACTGAGAAGAAAAAATAAACGTATCTTTAAACTTCACAGTATAATGTATTATGCTATTTGTATTTCTAAATTGGATGTTCTGGCAAGCATGGGGTGATTGCATCACATTTGATGCAGAAAAGGTATATCCCATTAAGAGGAGCTAAATCATAGACCATGAAAACGTTATGGAAACAAGATGAGACATAGTTGGCTACTAAGATTACTAAGGGGATGGATGGTCAGTTAGTTGAACTAATTTTATCATCTGTAAAAGAATAAACATAACACTGTCTGGGAAGGGAGGACATACACCACTTTATGCTCTATTGTCATATGTATGGCCTTTACAGTATGGAAATTAATTTCTTTGGGAGTAGCTGAGCTCAGTCCCTTTTGTCACTTCACACTCAAACTCCATCAGAGAAAACTAACTCTGCTTTGCTTTGTGTTTGTTCAGGAGGCCCCAGAAATAAAACTTAGTAAGTTTCCAAACTGTTTACTCCAGATGAGAGAGGTTTGAAGCTTCTGTTCTGATGCAAAACAAGTGGCTCCTAAGGTGTTGCCTGTTCAGCAGTCCTAAGAAATCATGTGCTTTAGTTGTGGAGTTGTGTTGGCTGTCCAAAAAAAACCCCCAAAACCCAAAAAACTACCCACTACTGGAGGAGAGACATGCAGCTCCCAAAAGCTAAAGCAGCCATACAAATTTTGTGCTGTGTTTCTAGCTACATTTTCATTCCATTTTCTCTTTCTGTCTCTCTGGAAATTAAGTAGGCACTAATTTTTACTCACTGGCATATAATCTCCCAGGGAGGAACCTGGATCAGCTCTGTAAACTCTCTGAACAGAAGAGTAATCGTCAGAGAGATAAGACAGCCAGTTAAAATAAATAGGGCTCTTAAGGCGTGCTGGCAGCATGAGAACACAACTGAGCTCCTTGAAAGAATGCTTAGTGAAAGCTATGCATTCTTCCAAGGATGATAGGGCCTTCAGACATTCTGGGACATGACTGTAAATTGTTTTCCATCAATCAAGTGTTTCAAAAGTATTTTTTGAAAGTTTTGTTGGAATTGCCCATGTGGTTCTTGCAACAATGATTCTAGTCACAACGTCTGAATTATTTTTTCCTGAGTCCTTTTGACAACTTGGTTTTTTGGCATTGTGACATTTCTTCTCCAAATCAGAACATTAGGTGTATCTTGTTGTTCAAGAAGTATTGGCAGTCCCATGTTGGTGGCAATCTTTTCATGTCTTTGTTCTCCTGAATGCTTCTACTGGCTTGGTAAAGCAAGACCAGATGCTTAGTCTTGTTACATGCCAACAGAGCTACACTTGAACTGAAGAGTTTCTTTATTCCTCCTTGATGCGAGTGTGAATTTTCACTCATTTTAATAATCCTTTGAATTCCAGTTGGTGTTTCCACATTTTAACTTGTATGTTAGTACCTGGATAAAATGTTTAAGCTACATGTTAAATACATGAATTGTATCAGAATTTATTGCTGTATGTGTAATTAGCTACTTTCTTTTCACACCGGCAAGATCAAAAGCAAGGATTGTACTTTCTAATAACTGTTACTGGACTTGCAGTAATTATGAGATAGTGGCATTCTGTCAAAAGTTAAAACTGAAGGCACCTTTTCTGAAATTGTTTCTCCTTCCTTACATCCTGCAGCAGTTGGATTATTGTCAGGGAAAGAGGAGAGGTAGCAAAGGTTCTTGCTCATGGAAGAGCAAAGCTGCAAGGAAACCCATGATCAGTCAAGCCATGACAAGTGAGAGATGGCACCAGTTAATAATCCTTCTGGCACTGGCATGTGGAAACTGTTCCTGCTTCTTAACAACCTGTTCTGGGGCAGGAGAGGGAAGCTGAGAGCTGCTGCTGCCATTCGAGTTCACTTGTTTGGTGGTAGGTGTTTGTAAAATAAAAGAGCACATGTTCAAAAGGCCTGTACGTGGTGCAGTTACTCTGCTTTGTAAACCTACTTTATATTTTTGGATCCTTTCCTGCCCAGTTGTGTGTAAGAGTAATTTAAGCTATGTGGTGCCTCTCCTGTTTTAAGTAGTTAACGTCCTCTCATGCTCCTCTGTAGATGCGTAGCTCCACATTTAGTGCATGCGAGGATGGATAGAATGAGTGATTTGTGTATGCAGCACATCACTGAAAGTGCCAAAACTAAGTTAATTTGGTTTATTTGGAGCTTTTTGTTTGTTTATGTTTTTGTGGAAGACATTTGACAAATATTAAAGGTTGTAATACAGTAAGAGAAAAATTTTAAGGAGAAAAGAGAGTGTTGAAACCATTTGTCTTTTTCCTAGAATGTGAACCCACCGGCATGCTCAGCCATGTTTGCTTAGAGGGAAAACTCAAACTGTGTTAGTTTTTCCTTGACATCATTTGTGAATGCGGGACTATGGGGGTACACAGCTCAATCATGTTAAAATATATGTTGTTGTTGGGGTTACTGCTGTCAGAACTGAGAGTGAAATGTGAGAGATGGTTTTGTGGTTCTTTGCTGGCAAAATGGATGGATGCCTGTGGGCTCTCCCCGTTTTCCCGTGGGCTGTAATGAGTCAAAGGGCTGGTTTGGGTTTGCTTCAACCGAGTCACTGCTGCATGACAGCAATGGAGCTGCGTATGGAGGGAGAGGGATGATGAAGAGCTGGAGAACCTGGGAGGACAGGCCAGGAGGCAAGAGCAGCCCTCTCACCAGGACTGGGGTGGGACCTGCTCTTGAGGTCCACAGCCAGACCAAGAAGAATGGTTTGTGCTTTGTCTTACACTTTTTTCTCTTACACGTTATTTTTAATGGTTATTGTTGTGCTGTGTGTGCCTTAGGTTACAGCTTTATAAATCAGTCTGAAAACACCTTTAAAGTTACAGGGAGAAAAAGGAGGGAAATGAAAATGTAGCAAGTGGGAGTACAGCCACATGGAGGGAGGTGAGGGCAGGGTTTCCTAGTGGTGATACATAACAAAGTACTCTGGTAATCAGACAGGTTTTTTGGCCTAAGCTAACTTTGATCCTTGCTTTGTTTGGGGAAAAGCTTTAGCTTATTTGCAGGACTGCCTCATAACCCCTTTTTATAGCTGCTTGTGTCAGTGCTTTCCACAGCAAACCCTGCATTAGAGTTCTTATAACTCAGCTGTATAAATTTGATCTGGACTTTAAAACTGGCATGTATGTTCTTGATTTGGAAGTGAGCATCAAGGCTGGCTGGCTAATCTGTTGGCTATGCGAATAATATTGCTGTAGTAAAGGCTGTGAGGAACACGATACAGCTCTCAGTTTCCATTGAGTGCAGAGGAAGCTTATTTGCCGCAAAGAGCAGGTGCTCTCATGCCTTTTTTTTTCTCTCATGCAGAAGCTGGACCTCAAGTGTCCCAAACCTGTCAGGAGTGTAAGGTTTTGCTTCCCTCCCATCAGGGAAGCAGGTGAGGAAGGGCCTTGGTGAGCCATCCCATTAGGTATATCATGGTGCAGCATAGTGTTACCCTGTTTGTGCGTGTGGTGGTCGGTGTTGGCCCTGAGTGTTCCATGCGGCCGCCTCTGTGGGTTGTGAGGTCCTGGGGGAGCAGGAGTCAGGTCAGATGTGCAATTTGTGTGATGGAGCTGATGTGATGCTGCTCCAGAGCCTAAGTGGGTGTCCCCCCCTTGTATTTTGGAGTGTGCTTCTGTTCTTCTCTTTCAGGAATTCACCAAAGGGGTGCTTTTTAGCTTACTTCGGGCTGTCCCTATGTTTGTGAGGTTGCTGTTAAAAATACTGATTATCAGTGCAAGGTGATACTTTGGTCAGGTGAAATGAGGCTAGGGATAAACAAAGTAGTAACAGGTCATGGGTGTAAATATTAGCATAAAGTATATTGTAGCAAGGAGATAAAGCCCTGTGATTTGAAAAGGCAGAATGTTGTTTGACAAGAGTTTGCCCCTTTGCTTATTTTGTGGTTTTGTGAAGTTATTTTATAATGTTCTTTCTCTAAATAAGTATGTTGTGTTTTGGCTTTTTTCTTATTTAAAATACTTTATTATGGGGAAGACTGTACACTGAAAGGGAAGCAGGAGCAGTAGTGATACAAAGATCATTGTCTGCTTGCCTTCTGCTTTGGTTATTCATGACTTAAAACTGAATGGCTACAGCCAGCTGTGGATCAAATGGTTGAGGGGTAAAAATCAAGCTGGAGGGATATCAGCTAGCCCAGGGAGTTTTAAATCAGGATCAATGAGTTACATTCTCAGAGAAGATTGCAGATGACATTGAACGATGTTTGTGCAATGGGGGAACATTATTTACTGTCAGACTACAAATCAGTTTCTTTGGGAAAGTCATTGTGATGTATCATTGCAGAAGCTGGTTGCAGCTAGGATTGATTCAAGGCAAACAGTTTGGAAAACAGAAAAGGCAGCTTCCATCTCTAGTCAAATAGACCTTTGTCCTATGAGTAACTGCAGTTTAAGTAATTCATTTATTACTGCATAAAAGCGAATAATGACAGCTAAAAGAAGAGTTGCTTGTCAAGTTTTCTTCTTAGTCATGTGAGGGAAAAATAGGTGGTTATATGTTAAATAGAAATCAATTAGGCTGCAAATTACATTGATTCAGAGATAGATGCACATGTGTGTGCACACATGCAATTTTCCTCGAAAGACTCTTTCAAAGTATCTAATTAAAGCTTAAGAGTAGAAGTAAAAAAGCTGTTGGTTATTGCAAAACAAAATAGTGTGCTGGCTTAAATTTAGCTCAATAAAACAGTTGTATTCCAGGGTATTTTGGGCCATTTGCATTTCAAAACCTGAGCTGACTACACTGAGATGACTTTTTATACCTTCCTTTTGAAAAGTTCATCCTGGATTAAGAACTGCTTTACTTTTGTTCTGTCTGCATTTGGAATGTGTTTTTGGATGATATTTGTGGTTTTGGAATTCTGATGTTGAAAACCACAAGAACAACAAATTTTAAAAAATTTTTAAAAACTTTTTCTGCCAAACAGAGCTGAAACCGAATATTAGATGGGTGACTTTGTGTTTGTTAGAAAGTGTTCTGAGCATCTCTGGATGGCCAGGCTGGTTTTTGGCTTTCAGCCCTGTAGCTGATTGCTGCAGAGGGGCAGAAGTTTCCTGCTGGGGGCTGTGGGAGTGAGTGGCCTCAGCAGGTGCCTGGTCATGAAATGTCTCTCCTGCTTGCCTCCCCTTCAGTCTCCAAATGAGCTTTCCAGAGTACAGAGATGTGGATTAAGTAGGAGGAAACATTCCTGGTTTGGCAGTTTTGTAGCTCTGAAGTCTGCGGTGTAACATCAAGGAAAGTAATTCATTATTGACTTTAAAAAACTGCCTCATACTATAAATACAGAATTAAAACAGATCCCTCGAGGATTTGAAGAATATTTGTGGTGCTTAGAGGTTACTTGGATTATTAAATAGCCAGTTTTATAATTTTAATGCTATACTCTTCTCCACATACATCCTGTTGCATTGGTTCCATGTGGGGGGACAGGCACATTTAATAAAGACATGTTGTAAGGATATCCTTTTTTCCACGTAATTCTGTACTAATGCATTACTGGTGCAGGATAATGTTACTAAGATAAGGTTAAATTTGTGCTGTAAGAAGAAAATCACTTGTACAGGACAAAAAAGAAAAGTACAAAAGTAGTAATGAGATAATGATGTGGATGATAACATATAAGCTTCAAATGGTATTTATATGTCTTCTGTATCTGTTGAATTTTTTTTTAAATCTAGGTAAAAAAAAATAAATGGAGCTTGTTTCCCTTGTGACAAGAAATATTGGCCACCTTTCTCTTGTTTTGTTTTGAATATCGATGCAGTTTTGGTTCAAATATGTACACAATTCAGCATGTGTAATCTCCAGCACATACACAAATTTATTGTTTGTAATGGTAACGCACAGTTCAGCGTCTAAGAAGTGTCAAAACTGGGGCTCCCCGGGTCTGCACTCTGAAAAAGATCCTTAATTGTTTCAAATGTTCTAATTCCTCCTGCTGTGTTCAGTGTAGATGTTTGTTTATTTTTACATACTTGTGATAATATTCCTCTTGGACTGGTGGTAAAACTGCCCGTGTAGCTTCAGTCCCACTTCAACACAGGTGCTTCACAAGCTGAGGCTGCTGACAAGTACTTTCAGCGAATACCCACACTTTGGCTGAGATTTCCTGGAAGTATCAACCTCAGCTCTCTTCCTTAGTCAGATCTCTTATTCAGAATCAGTAGGTGTTACTTAGAAGTCTTAGCCACTGTGTCTAGATAAGGAGATTACTGCTCTGGCATCCCTCTGTGTGTGCAGTTCTTCACACTCTTGTCCAGTAATTTGTTCAGATGTGTCTTTGACAGTCTCACCTATAAGACATATTCAATTCCCTGTCTACACAACAGGACCAGTGGACATAGCCAGGGACTGATCCCACTTCTCAGGACCTATTTCCTCTTTTCTTCACCTCCAAGGTGCAATTTCCAGCCATATTTTTAAGGAATTTTCATCCTGGGGTTTTGCTGAAATGAACTTACAGCCGTCTCCCACATGTGCTTGCAAAGAGTTTCATCCCCTGTAGGCAACAGTTTAAGAATGACCTCTTGAAAGTCAGGTGGTTGGTTGTGGCTTGTTGGGTGTTGGCTGCTAGAATCAAACAAAAATGTTTGGTGCTTTTTTAAAAATTAATAAATTTGTTTTCATTTACACTTCTGTGGATGGTAAGGCCTCCCACCCCTCCATGAAAATAGTTACCCTGAAGCCTGCTTTTGAAGTCTTAATCCTGAATTGTGTGTAGGTTGCTTTTCTCTTTTTTCATCACAAATTACAACATGTCAGCATTGTGTGCATTTGCGCACGTTCTGAGAAAGCTAAATTTTATTCACTTGGGGACTCCAATCACAAAGCACAGCGATCCATCTGACCTTTAGCTTTTAGCACCCTTACGTTCCTTTCCCTTTTCCAGACCTTGCTGGCAAATGTCAGCGTGCTATAACATATCGGTTTAGGGATCTGTTTATGGCAGGTTCCACCCCTCACCCAAAGGTTTGAGGAGCTTTCCTATAAATAGTTATGTTGGTCATAGCTTTCTATATGCTTGTGGGCTTCCCTGATTGGTGTTTTACAGTAATCAAGTCTCTTAGCTCACAATTTGGGTATGGATGTCCAATTTTGGCTTTTTTGTTGAAACCTTTTGTAAAGGGGTCCACTATACAACTGGCAATTCTTAATACTTCAGCAAGTCAAATAGTTTTTCTGAAATCAGGGGGTCTCCTTTTTCCTTTGCCTCTTGCTTTACTTCCTTGCATGGAACTTCCTCTGCTAACGCTTCCTTGTTAGCACCCTCTGGTTTCAGCTCTGGATAAAATAGCTGTGTTGACTCGTACTGCAGAGGCACCGGCTGCTATTTTGAATCTGAAGAGATGGCAAGTCTTCCTTCATCTCAGGCCTTTTCTTTCACCAGGTCAACACCAAATTGAAGGATTTTTCTGATTTTGTTGAAAATTTTTTCTATTGATTTTTAGCTTCTAAAGATTGCTATGGCAATCAGCAAGTATGGAATTGATGTTGAAAAATGCCAGCAGCGATGCACTGAATGTGAAATTTCTTGGGTTTAGTCTATATGGTCTATATGTTGTCAAATGCTAGCATTTTTGGAGTTTTGCATTTGCATATGTCTTGCAACATTTTTTCTCAATTAAATATTTTTTCTCAGTTAAATATTTGTCTTTGGATGCCGTCCAATACACGTCTCAGCTGTCATGTATTATATAGTCTCTTGAATTTTAGGAAAGCCTTAACCATGTCTGGTAGGCTGATGGGACACAGCACAGGTTTACCCTTCACAAATGCAAAGACTGGGCCCCTGATATTTCATGCATTACTACCTCTATACCCACAGACAGTTTTCAAGACCTTGCCTCACTTCTGCTGTTGGAGTCAACAATGTGGAGGCTGGTGACTGTGCTTTGTAAAGTAACAGCAAGGAACCAAAACGTCTTTGTCCCTACTGCATGAACTAAAGCAGGGGCAGTAAAAAACAGTGCAGATGAAAGCCTTCCTTCAGCCTACCTTTGAGAAGTCATAGAATCAAAGACTTGTTGGAAAAGACCTCTAAGGGTCACCAAGTCCAACTGTCAAGGTAGCACCACCACCATGTTCACCATTAAACCATGTCCTCAGGTGCCTTATCCGCACATTTTTGAGCACTTTTAGGGATGTTGATTCCACCATTTCCCTGGGAAAGTCCGTTCCAGTGCTTGACAATGTTTTCCATGAAGAAATTTTTCCTAGTATCCAAACTAAACCTCCTCTAGTACTACTTGAGACAGTTTGCTCTCATCCCATCGCTTGTTAGCTGGGAGAAGAGACTGACCTCCACCTCACTACACCAGCTTCTTTTCAGGCAGTTTTAGAGAGGGATGAGGTCTCCCTTGGGCCTCCTTTTCTCCAGGCTGAACAGTCCCAGTTCTTGAGTCATGTGCTGTATCACCATTGTAGCTCACGGTGAATTCCACTTTCAGAAATGAAGTAATTCTGCTGTTTGCAGCACTTCCCTAAAAACAGTAATTTCTTCAAGGAACATACTCGTGCTTGCAGGCAGAGGACAGAGTTGTGAGGTTTTGCGTGCACAGCAACAGCAGCTACAGCATCTGCTGTAAGATAGGAAATACTTTTGGAAACAAAGAGGGAATTTGCACCATCAAGGACTTTTTTTTCAGCCAGCTATAAAATGATTAGCACATTGAGGACCAGGGATATAAATCAGTGCATAGATCTTACCATATGCTGGTTTAATTTCTGTTTCTGTTCTTGGGAATGAAGGTAGTTGAAATTCAGTGGCAAAAGATGAAAAGATTAATTTATTGTTCAGTTGGGGCCAATAATGTGTACTTTACAGAGGTTTCTGTTGCAAGACTGTTTCATTCAAGTGGACCAAAGTCGGTTGAAATGAACTTCGGCAGTGACCTTGATCAAAGAGTCAGACTGCTCAAGAGGCTTTTCTTATTCTGATCTGAATATACTGCAGGTCATTGGGGCCTGTAAACCTACAGAGAGAAAGGCAAAACAATGTCCTGCAACCAGCCTGTCTGTGATGTTGAACTTTTGACTTTCTAGTAGTTACAGCTTGGGAAAAGTCAGCTTCACTATTAGCAGAGTCTTCCCTGCACGTGACCAGTCACTGACAAATAAATGAACTCTGAAGAGATTTTTTAAGTGGAAAATCTAGAATGGAAAAAACTGCTTTACAGCCTTTCTCTCTTCTCTTGTGAGAAAAATTTTGTGTATGAAGAGAAAGGTGGCTGGAACTTGCAGTGCAGGGAACTTAGTGCCTGTCCCTGCTTGTGTCTCTTTGCGAATGTCCGTAGGTTCCAGCCAGTAAAGTAGAAGTGGAGTTTGATTTTGGAAGACAGGCTATACTATGCAATACTTTCCTGTCATTGAAGTGAAATAAGAAAGAGCAATACTGCAGCAATTTTCACAGGACTCACAAAGGAGAAAAGATATATTTTTTTTTCTTTATATGAAACAGCACTGTGACTAAGACATTATGACTTGTGTTCAATATAAAAATAAACCATAATCCAAGTTTCTTATTTACCATTCTTGTGCTGTTTCAGCTTAATGACGGTGGCAAGGCAGCCCAAGCACACGTAGGGATTGGTGATGTGGTTCTCACCATCGATGGGATAAGCACGGATGGGATGACTCATCTGGAAGCACAAAACAAGATCAAGGCCTGTACAGGCAATTTGAACATGACTCTGCAAAGGTAAGATAGCTTTTTCTTTATTTAAAGAGAAGTGATCATCATCCTAACAGTTGTTTGGAGGATAAAAATGTCTAAGTGGTTTGACAGAGTCCATGGAGTTAAGTGGCAATGACTGAAAGGTATTCTGCCATAGCCCACAATCTGTCTTGATTTATAGCATTTTAGAAAACTTACTAGATGTTAATCATGTGACTTGACAAAGGTTTTTTTCTAACCTTATGTCACTTATTCTGTTTCCCCTTCCTTTTGACCTTCAGTTTTGTTTAATTAATTTGTTTAAAGACAGGTCTTATTCACGCTTTTTTCTCTCTTCTCTGGGTGACCAGAAACTTTTTTTTTTTTTTTTTGGGTCAAGTCCTACAGCATCATTTGTGTTGGCTAACAGAATGATGGATTTAAGTAGTTAACCCTTGAGTTAAATGGATGAAAATACTTCAGCTCAGAGTCTGGGAGATGTTTCCTAAAGTGATACCACCATGTCACAAAGTAGCAGCCTCCCTTTGCTTAATTGGAGCGTCTGCTATAGAGGTTACAGCTTGGTCCAGGTCTCATTACTGAAACATAGAGTTTATTGAATCCGAGCATATCTCGGGTATAGCCTGGGGCTATGTTTTGGGAGCTGTTGCAGGAAGGGAGCAGGATGCTCACATATGGGTTATTGAACCTGAAGCAGAATGAGCAGCAGCATGAGCAATAAATTCCTTCAAGCTCTCAAAAGCCTCTCAGGGCTAAATATTGTTTTTTGCTAGAAGACTGCTTTTTTGATTGAATGATGTGAGTGAACGTATTGGAGGAGGATTGGCCTCTGAATCCATCTCATAGGGAGAAGCATCCTTTCTTGTTTTCAAAGAAAACAGCAGTTGTATGCCATGATTGCTGTTCGTGCCTGCCTTCAGCACTGCAGAGTTCCTTGATAAGCGTTGGAACTTATCAACTTATCAACTTATTAACTTCAACATTTGGTTGAAGTCCATAACATCTCTTCACCAGTTACTGACTGTTTTTTGTGGCAAATTATCCTTCCCTTAATGAAAGGACTACGTCTTTCTGAGAGTTCATCAGTATTTGAATAGAAGAGATGATGTGGTTGCAGATATGACAGACATCCATCTCCAGGATGGTGGTGCTTGTTCCCAGCTCTAGGTGATGTGTATTTGAATAATTGTGTGAGTGTTTTCTTCTGTAAGAGGCTGCAGTTCTCCTCCTTGTTGTTTCTTGTTTTTCCCATTGTCCTGTGCTTTGTCCTTAGCTACCCTGACTAAGGGATTCCCTTTGCTCAATCTGAAGAAAGGAGTATCTCGTGATGCAGTTCATGTTTTGGGCATCTCCCTGACTGAAACTTGTAAAGGTGGCATTAAAATTTCTTGATGAAAGACAGGCATTATACCAGCTCATTAGAAGAACTACATGTTGTATCTAGTGTGTCATTTGCTTTTCTGACTCCCAAGGAGACCGGCAAATCGCTTAGAAATGCACTTTCCAGGACCCACTGAGTCACTACAGCGGGAGGGTGGGTTGGCCCACTTTCTCCTGTCACCATAATTGAATGGGCAGGGTTAGTATCAGATATAGGAAAGTAATGGCAGGTGTGTCCCAGTCAGGTAATAACTTGTCTGAGGCTGCTTCTGGTTGGGTACGGGGATGAGTGGTTTGAAAATCAAATTAATCATGAGTTAGCCTGCTCCCCTCCTGTTCTCACCCTTCCTACCTAGTGTAGCATCTGACTCACCACTGTTGGCTATCTGACAGCTGAAGACTAAGTCAGGATCAGACTAATAGAGATCAAAGGAACAGCCTTGGTCCCAGCATCTGGGGGTGCAACAGATGTCCTGTCTTGTGGTTCTGCTGCTTTGCAGTCTCAAGGTCTCAGCTGTTTTGAATTCTGCCTGGATCCCAAGAAACCAAAGGTGTAGACCGTGTTCTCCTGGCTCCTCTGCCTATGGAAACTTCCTTGCTCTGCTGTTAAACAGATTTGCTTTGGTTGTTTATTTGTTCTTTATAGCCTGGAAGAAGACACTTCTTGGAGTCAGACTGGCTCATGCTAACTGGAGATGCTGGCTGCCCATGGGAAGGGAGCTTGAGAGTATAAACAGGGTGGCAAGATAAGCCATTTTAATATTGAGCATTCTCCATCGTTGTATTCTTCTGTTCCTGCCTCTTCTCCCGAAGTGAAACAGAAATAAATGAAATATTTTAAGCTGTTACTGTTCACATGCAGGATTAAGGAGATACTGTCAATGTGAAGCAAAGCTGGCCTTCAAAGTATGGGTTGGTGCCACAGAATCGGAAAACCTAAGACATATTTTGCTATTCCTGCTTTTTATTTATCTTTAGTTTTCACACTTCTGAGATTTTATCTACTTTCACACGGTCTGCTGACAGTTTGAAGTACAGTGCAAGGATGTTGAGGTTAGTTTTAAAAGAGTACATCAGTTCTTAGATACTGCCCTAGTTTGCTGCTACTTTAAAGGAACACAGTGGTTAGATGGTTAGTGGTGATACTTTGAGGGTGTACTCCAGCATCCCAGTTTGCACAATGCTCAGGGCATGGCAACACCTCGCCTTTTAAAAACTGCAAAGGAAACTTCTTTAGTCAAAATGCAAAGGCAAGAGAGGAAATTCTTTATTATCAGATTCCTTATTATAAATATTTTAACTTGATAGTTAACCTATTTAGATTTTCACTTGGCTTCCTCTCTTCTTCATGTGCAAAGTAGAAAAAATAAAATTAAAGAGAAACTAAACAAGGGGCAAGAAGTAGCTTGTCTGTGAGGTTGGAAGGGATATTTAAAGTACTGCCTTCAAAACCTTTACTTACAGGTTTAAAGCAGTATATTTATGTAGGCAGATACGCATATACCTCCTGTGGAAAACCAATTTAGATGTTTTGTAACTCGTAATTGAATGTTGGCAAAATATTTGAAGGGCAAATAAAAGCTTCCCTTTGTTCTGTGTAAGGCAATATTGCAGCTTGGTTTTTAAAATATGGAATTGTTGAGTGTCCTGGGAAGGAACTGGAGGTGCAGCTGACACAATTGCAAGTCCACTTTGCTTTTGGAGATTGCTCAAATACAGATGGACAAAATTGTGCTTGCCAATCCTGTGTGCAGTAGTAGGTGCTTAACATTTGCAGGTGTTGGCAAGTATTTTTGGGTGTATGCCTTTAAAATCAATAAGTTCTGTAAACAAGTCTCATTGTTTAGTATGAAAGTTATGTATTTTTTTCAATTCTGAAATGAAATTTGAATGTAGGCATGTTACTTGTTCATTTTTCATGACTCGAAAATATGGAGTGTGTTTTTTTCTGTTCTTTTTATTTTGTAACTTGCAATTTTACCTTCTTGATAGATCTCCTCCCCACTCCAATTTTTGTTTCTATTCATCCCTCCCTTTCTGAGATCTTGCTCTTTTGCACCCCAATATTTTATTTTCATCTAAAGTCATTCCAGTTTCCCATGAGGACAGATGGAAACCAGATGCTTGCTTTTTGGATATATTTTCAAGTTCAGTAACTTAGCATGGACTTTTATAAATAAATCTCTAAGTTGCTGAACAGCTAAAAGCCACCACCTATTTTTAAAATATTATTTCTGGGGACTGTTTCTCCAGACATTTGCCTTAATGATTCTTTGGGAGTGAGAAGGATAAAGAATTGTGGATTTCTACAGATGAATTAGATCATGATACCTGTGAAACTTTTGGGAAAAGTGTCAGCAATACAGGAATAAAAGTAAAACAGAAAAGATGGAAAGTTTTGGGCTTTGTTTTTCTTATAATGATAGAGAATGTATTTATTTCTCTATTTAGTAAAACAGATCTGCACAGGTATGATTTGTAAATGAATTTATTTCACTCTATGAACTTACTAATTTAGAACAAAAGGCATTGAGATTTCTTGGCTTGGGAAGCAAAAGGAGGATTCTCCAGGTTGTTTACTCCTCTATTGCTATATTGCAGTGCTTTTGGGGTGGAGAAAATCTTTGAGTGTAGTAAGCTGGCAGTGAGCAGCTACTGCGGTTCTGATTCCAGCTCTTCAGTGGAGGAACGTGGCTGTTACAAACCAATAGGTGAATTTTAGTGATGGCCATGGGTTTGGGTAGGTTTGTTGGGGTTTTTTTCCTAACCTTTTTAAAGGATAGAGTTGCCCAAGTGTTACAGGTGAGGCTAGGGCCTCCTGGGTATTTTTGATGCCCTACAGGACTCGGAGACAAAATTTGAATGAGCCATAAGGCTGCGTTGTGCAGTTGGTAAACTCAAAAGCCATGACATTTGTTTTAGCTGCCTGCCTGAGTATGAATCTTTATCATATTGTCCTCCCTCATCTTTCTGATTTTTCTTTCAGGAAGCATGAAGTCTAGGCTTTTAGCTTAAAGGACAGCTGAAATTCTCATGACTTGAGATGGGGTAACAAGAAAAAAATGTTACGGATCATTTTAATTCTATTTTTCTAAGATAGTTTTTCAAGTTAAGCAATTTGGAAAGGGTTTTCCACAGTAAATGAGTTAGTACGTTACAGTTGATACGCTTTTT
The DNA here is from genome assembly GCA_013397175.1 of Platysteira castanea. NCBI lineage: Eukaryota > Metazoa > Chordata > Aves > Passeriformes > Platysteira > Platysteira castanea. The sequence goes on from VYXC01008352.1 coordinate 497,127, forward strand.
TCTTACTATTTTTGTTTAATTTACAGGCTTCACTTTAGATGATGGTTAAAACTCATTTTTGAGTTCTATGAGTCATGGGTTCCTTGGGTGGGTATTTTGCTTCCCTAAACCATATATGGATAAGCTTTAAAAAAACTATGGTAAGAATGCATTCTGAAGTCTTATTTTTCTCCCAACTTTAGTCATCATCATTTCCCTTACATAGGTATTTTGACTTTAGTTTGGTTCTTCGGTGATTTGCTTTTTTGGCAAAACAGAAGCTTGATTACCCTATGCCAGCTGAACAGAGACACTAATTGGTTGAAAGACGCCACAGCTTTGGAGTAATTTTTTCAAAATCTGAAAACTTTTTTTGGCTGTAATTCTTTTTGTAGTACTGTTTCTTCTATAACTTGTTTCGGGGATGTCAAAACTAAGTGCTGGATGAATAAAGAAATAATTTCTTTTTAATAGAGAGAGTTGAGACACAGAAAACTTAGAGAACTCAGTCGAGGTTGTATGGCTAGGAATATATAAACAAACTGTTTATTGGTAGTTCAAATGCTGTTCAAAACCTTTGGCAACTTACTCCCCAATGCTAGTTTGTTACTTTCAATCATTAATACAAGTTTTCAGTAATTATGCCTGAAAATAAACTGGGTGAAAAACAGTGCCTCCCAAGCAGACATTCCCATGTCACTAAGCTTTGAGGTGGCCCCTCTTCCAGGTGGGTCACTCAGTGGAGCCCCACGTAGCCCCGTGAGACTTTAAACAATCCTGGAGAACTTTCTGTTACTGACCATGGCCTTTTTGTGCTGTGCATTGCAATGCAGTCAACTGAGTCGTCTTAAGTCCTCCTGTTTTATCTCACCCTGAAATTGAGTGAAATTGGGTTAAAACGTTGTCCAAAGAATTCAAAGCTAATGAATGATGCTGGGTTTGTTTTTTTTAATATGAAGGTTGTTATATAAATCTATGCACTTATTGGAAGCAATGTAGGAACCTTTTGCTCCTAATTTAGGACCTGAACAGGTTTAGCTAGCTAAGTCATGCCTTTGGAAAGCCTGCCCACACACTAAATACATGGAAGGGTGCAGCTCTTGCTTCCAGCTGAAATTCAGAGTCTTGTTGCACGTAGGACTTTGCTGCTCGTCAAGTAGCAATTAGATGAACCACAAAACATGCTGCAGCCAAGTGAATCCAGCAAACTAAAGGCTTGCCTGGAAGTTCAAAGGAGAGTTGCTGGGATGAAAATGGAAGGTTGCTGCGTAAAAAGCAGAGTTCAGTGACTTGTACAGGATGATACCTACTCATCTGCCAGGAAAATGGGTGGGACTGAGGGTGAGTTAAGCAATAGAAATAGCAGCCTTTCTCACACTGTGTATCTTAGAGTTTTCCTGAGAATCTTTAGAGCTGCAAAAGATTTGTCAAGACTGTGCAGCTTCTTGAGGTTGCTGCAGTATGTAACATAGAAATGTAAATACAGTAGTAAATATACATAGTGGACAATGGCAAGTGCCAAAGGCAGACTGTTATTTACTGAACATCAAAATATTTCCTTCAACTTTAAGTTAGAGAGGTTTTTTCACTTTTAACTTCAGGTACACTCCCCTCTGGCCCCCATATAGTTAATATCACCTCAGGAAGTTGAAAATCAAGCAAAAGGAGGTTGAAGAAGAAACATTTAATGTGTTGGGGTTTTGGGTTTTTTTTGTGTTTTTTCATTTTATTTTATTTTTAGTGTGTTTGCCACCAAGGAAATGCAAAATATCACCTCTGAGTTGCAGCAATTGCAGCCATTTTACCATTATGATTTTGAGGTTTTGTCTGCATACTATATCAGTGTGGGTTGAGCCAAGGGCAGTCAGCGTAGAGGGAAATTTAAAAACGTCACACTCTTTTGTATGAAAATGAGGAGGCCATCATCAAGTAATTGTCTCTCACAAGCTGGGAGCCTATAAATTCATAAATTTTCAAATTCGTACCCTCATAGTCCCAGTCCTTGATGGAATAAAGGTTGGTTAGGTTGCTTGGGAGAGTAGCTCAGATGTTATGCTCAGCAGAACCTGATAAAGAGCTGGGGAGGAGATAAACTGGGGCATCACTCTTTAAAGGATAGTGAGTGCTTGTGGTGGAGGTTTGCACCTGAGAATCCCTCATGAAAATTGAGGGAGGAAACCTGGATCCTAGAAGTTCCCTCCTGTTTGCAATGGATCAAGTGGTAACTGAAGAGCCTTAATTGGTCACCTTGCTTTTTTGCCTTAACCAGTGGGACACATCTGTGCCATTGGTTTATGAAAATAGTTGCACAGCACAGACATCTGACAAATACAGCAAAAAGTAATTCTGAACTTGACTCTTAGTTTGTTTCCTAAAAATATTGCTTGTTTTCAGACAGAGAAGTAAAGTTGGGATGTTTTGGGATGGTTTTTTTTGGTTGTTGTTGTTGGTTTTTTTCATTTGGGGGTTTTTTGGGGGTTTTTTGAGTAATTTTGCTGGCCCTATAGATGTTTGTTGTAAAGCCCGAAACCGTATCTTTCAGATGTGTTTGGATTAGCCAAAAAATAAATATTTATCACATGTTGTTATTATATGGACTGCATTCTTTAATTCCTCTATTTATGATCAATATGAAAAGACTTGCCTTCCATTATTGTTCTGCGATAGGGATTAAACCACTCTGATGTATAATGATGCTTTTAGAAAATAAAGATTAAATTGTTAAAGCAAAAAAATGCAGTGCAAACAAACATGAGTTTTAAAAGTGGCTTTACACAAGCAGATCATTAGAAAGGTAATAGCTGTGGCTCGATGTTTAGGTGTACAGTAGTTTAGAAGCTTATTTTCACTCTATTATAAAACTAAAGTAAAACTAATCTGTATTCTAGTTTAGATCTGACACAACTGATTTCTGTCTGTGAAGACAGGAACAGTGAAGGTTTATTCACATATATTTTTCCTGAAATGGTGTAATTCAGTAGGAAGTATCTGGAAATTAGATAATCTTACTTGATCTTGGCATGTGCTAGATGGACAGTGTGCCACAGTGTGCAAGGTGAGGATGGGTTTGCAGTGCTCTGCCTAATTGATAAAAGACATGATAATGATAAACAACTGCTTGTGATTTAGAATAACTTTCTGAAATACCAATAGCTTTCTCCTGTCTTACACAATAAAAAAATCCCCCCAGAAAACGGAATCGAGGAGTATCTTTGTGGGCAACAGGAAATTTCTTAATGAACTCCATGTTGTTCAGTTCATATGCTCTTGCTGTAAGCAAGAAGTAACATTTGCAAGCTGAAATTTAATACAGAAAACATCTAGGCTGAGTGAGGTCGTGACTAGTGTTACTGGGAGTCTGACTGTTATTTAACAGCATTTCCAGGTTGCAAACCTGTTCAAATTAGTTTTGCTTTAAGTTGATTTGTATTCTGCACGTTGCAAAGCCTTTTCATTGCTATTGAAGGGTGGAAGCAGAACGTGAGGTATGTCCCCAAACACCCCCACATTGAAGAGATCTCTAGTAACATAGGTGCTTCATAGGAGTAGATTGGATATATTTCCCAAACATTAAATATATGTGTTTTAGGAATGTAGGAATGCAACTAAGCTGACCTGCATTATGGAGGTCTAAAAAGTCTCTTGAGAACCACAGGAGGTAATTTTGCTGTCAGTGTCTTGGTGATGTACAATGAAGCTTCTGCTTAAGAGGTACAAGTGCCAGCATCCTACACGAGGGGAAAACAGTCTCCATTGACAGTGCAATATTAAGTCAACCTTTCTGTGGGAATTGTATGCCAGGTGCTTTGGGCTACACCATTGTTGTCAAGAGCTGTTGTGGCTGTGTAAGTACAATGCTTTTTACTTTTCATTCTCTCTTTTCTTCACACAGGAGATGCTGAAAGGAGTGTTGGTTTCCGGGGGTGAGGAGGAACGGGCATTGGTTTGGGGTTCAGTCTGGGTTTGTTTCAGAAAAGGGCAGAAGTGGAGCTATGGAATAGTTCACATTTTGAAGATTTTGAGATTAGGAAAAAGCAATGTTGATAGGAAAGCAATGTTGTTTGCTCTTAGTGTGATTTCCTGGCTAAGTCCTGCTTCTTAGTTTTTCTAAGGAAAAGATTCATAGCTGTGTTTCAGGAAGCTCTTTTGGTTACTGCTTTCCTCCCATTTATAAATAATCCCCAGAGGGGAGTGTAGGTTTGTTTTTTTTCTTTAATGAGTTACAGAAAGCCATCCGAAAGGTGATATTCTTAGGTTTTTGTTATATTTTGTTTCATTTGAAGTGATTTTAATGAAGTATTATCCTCCAGGAGGCCTTTGATGCAATTCTGGCTTTCATTTCCTTATTTTCTAATGGACTTCCATGGTATTCATGGTGATGGTCACCAATATCCCATAAGCACTGCAGCATAATGTAGAAAAACATTTTTTTGTTTCTCTAGTAATATTACCTGCTGTAGGCAGCAGCTAATTACAGCTATTTTAAGATGCGATATTACTTGCAAAATGTTTTCCATTAGTGATCTTACTATATCAGGTGGGTTTTTATTTGTCAGAACTGATACAGTGCTTAAGCATAGGTTTTAAATTTTTAGTTCCATTTCTGTTTTTGCAGCAGACTTGGCTGGGCTATAATGTTTTATTTTCTAAAACTAGATATTTCCTCTTAAGCAGATAAAGGTTATCTGCCTTTCACATAGTCAGATCTGATCTTTACTTGGTAGCCATCGAGGCTCTGAGGACTTGAGTAGATGGTAAGAAAAATAAAGTATCATGATGATAAATCAGGGGTGACTGTTACCAGTCCTTTTTGTTTAGTTCCTTGTGAACTAAAGTTTATGTTCTCTCCTCAGATACTCTTGTTGTTAAGAGCCCCATAGGAAAATACTGCTTGTTGCAGTTCTTTTTACATTTTGCTAATGATGTGGATCTGCTTTCAACTGTTAATAATATTTAGGTTTTAGAGTGCACATAGGTTTCATTTCCCAAAGTGAAGTTTCCTACATTAAAATAAAACTCGAGGAAAGGTGTGCACCTGAGTGTTCTGATGACACACTGTAGAGTTCCAATAATATAGACCAGTAGTATAGACCTGAGTTTTTCATCTTCTAATGCTGCTGTTAATTCAGTATTAGAAGTGAAATCCAGCTTTGCCTGGTGATTGAGTAACAGAGAGCTGTGTATAAATTGATGGTGGTTTTTTGTTTTTTTTTTTTTAATATCCCCACTGCCTCACATTTTCCAGTGGGGTGTGTTTTGGCCTGACACTGAATAGAATGTGTTTCAGTGGACGTGTTCTGGACTGAACACTAAGCCTGAAAAATAACAAGAGAATTGAAAACCGTGGAGATTGCTTTGTCTGAGAGGATTGTATTGTATCAGTGAACCTGTTAGTCTGGTATCCAGACCCGCTGTGGCCGCTTCCTGATGATTCAGCGCGGGTATGGGAACTAAACCGTGCCTTGTAACCCCTGCATGGTGAGAACCTGCGTGCTTACACAAGACATGTGGGCTTGATTATCGTAAACACTTGTAACTAATAATTAAACTGGGGTCTTAGAGGCGTTGTTTCATGTGTCTATCAACATAACTCATCCCAGACAGGCTAACAACATCAAAGTGTTTGTGCTGTTGTAGATGAAAAGTATTTTCTCACACTGGTTTTTTTTTTTTTTTTTTCCCAATTGCACTTTCCTCCAACTTTGGTGCACAGTGTATCTCCGCTTTTACCTAAGCCACAGTGAGTTGTTCAGGCAGGAAGTAAGACAGTTTTCTTTACTTATTTCTGTGCACCCTCTCTGCTTTTGGCAGGGTCTGCACCATGCACCAGATCTGAGTCTTTGTCAACTTTGTGGTTTGAGACTTGAGACAGGAAGTCTTCAGAATTCATCTGACACTTCAGTTTAGTCACAGCTGAATCCTTATTCCCACCAGGAAAAAAAAAAAAAAAAGCCCTTTGTCTTTTCAGTTGCTCATGTGCACATTCTTTCATTCATGGAGATGCAGCAATTTCTGGCCTTGAAAGGACTTCGGCTCCCTGCTGGGGCAGAGGCCCAGAGGACATGCTTTCCTCCTGACCTCATGGTGCTTCTGGTGGAGTCCCGTGTTGGAGCCTCTGCTCCAACAAAAAGTGCTCAGAAAGGAAAATTTCTCTTCCTTCCTGTGATGAGTAAGGAGATTTGAGAGACCCTATCTCAACTTCATAAAAGTTTTGAATTGCCCTTTTAACCTGCTGCATTTGTTTGGTGTTTGTGCCACAATCCTCCTCTGTCTTGCACATGACCTGACACCACTGGCTGCTGCTGGAGATGTCAGATCCTTGCTCTCCCCAGCCCCAAGGCAACTAATCAATACAAGGGAAGTGTTCCTGCTAGTCTCAGGGAGCTCTGAGAAGTGGGAATTGGGATGTTAAGACAAGAGAAGCAGGGACGCAATTGTCAGTAAGAATATTATGTTTCAAAAGATGAGAAATTTTTCAAGTAAGGACAATGTTACTTTCAGCAGGAGTGGCACATTCGCAGCACAGAGATGTTAGTGTTGGATCATAATGCTGAATGAGCATCTCTTCTGCAAGGATGAGAGGTGACAAAGACTTGCCTTTGCTTCTGGTCCATGAGAATTTAACAACAAAAAAAAGTAGCAATGAATTTATAGAGACAAAATGAAAAAAAACTTATTGAAATATAGGCTTAATTACACTTGATGCTAATAGTGTTTGGTCCCTAGTTTGTAAAACATTGGTGCATGTTAAGCTTTAGCTTTTTTCCATCATTCATGTGGCTGTTTTAGCTGAGCAGGCTTTGTCTGTTAACATGAAATCTGCAAATCGTTTCAATCTCTCTTACATTTAAATTTACAACAGATTTAGATGCTTTCTTATTTTGGAATCTTTGATATTCTTCTTAATGCCTTAAACTTCTAAGTTTATGATGTCTGCTGAGTATTTTCTCCCACGGTTCTCAATTTCCTCACAGTTCTAACTCTTGCCAAGATACAATTTGAATATAACTTGGAAAACCCCAACAAAACAAACAACAAAACCCCATGAAAATTTGGTAAGTCATTTTTATGTGGGTGTGGCTGAGGACAAAATCTTCCAAAATATAATAAATGTGCAGTGTGAGAGGTTATAAGCCATTGTCTGAGAGACACAAACTTTATAGAGAACCTGTGTCAGCATCTAAGACTGGTTTGAAGCTGATGTTTGATGTTGCTTTCTGTTTGGAATAAAGTCTTCACCAAACAGTTAAATGGCTTTTCTGAGTGGCAATTATTTTGGGGGGCTTGCTTTTTTGGCCTAGTCTGTTGTTTCTGTTTGACCTGTGACTGATTGCTGCTCTGTAAGAGAGACCATCTTGGCAAAAGGGAATGGATTATAGAAATAATGTGTTTTGTCGTGGGGGAGAAGGACTTCTAACACTCAACATCTTTTGGAGGGAAGATGACCAAACCTAGGGTAGCCAGTCTTATGGACTGTACAGTATCCCTTTTAGCTCCTAAGCATCTATGTAAAAAATGGAATGTAGCCTACATTCTTAAAATGTATTACAGAGTTTAGGAAGCCAGAGTTTTAATGAAGACAGTGACTTCAGAGGTAACTAATGCTTCTTGATTGCTAACAGATTATTTTTCCTTTACATACAAAGCCACTCCACATGAGCAGACTGTAAGTCTCAGTGACACATGGAGTCACTAAAATACACGTACTGGGCTAAATATAATGCATAACAGGTTTTACAAGTACAAAAAAGTGTAATATTTTCCATTCAAGGCCTCTCAAGTACTGAAATTTTTAAGTGTGCCTGCTGTCAATACTAATCTTGGAGACACTTGACCAAAAGAGTTGCCAGTTATCTCCTTTCCAAGTCTTGGAAGGATGGTGATGACTGCACAAGTCAGTAATTTTCCACAAAATCTTCTTAACTCATAAGTGACTGCTCCATTAACCTGATAATTGAATGAGTGCTGAGACTAATATTTTTGTGTTGCATCTCTTGGAGCTGCCTATAATGGGGCAATGTTGAATATCTTAATTATGCAGAGAGTATGGTTATGGGATTTTTGTACCTTTTGCACTTGGCTGAAGGGAGGTGTCCTGGAGAAGAAAGCTCCCAGTGCAATTTAAGCAAGTTAGAGCAAGGGCAGACTGAAGTTTGCCTTGCAGCAGGGCTGCTAGGCTCAGGTGGCACAGTGCTGTGAACAGGGGCTTACGTGGAACTTGGGACAAAATCAAGTTTCAGCACAACTCAGGTAAACAGTACTGTCATTAAAAAACAACAACAACAAAGAAAAAAAAAGAAGAAAAATCTATATTAAATCTCAGTTACCCTCATATAGAGGGTATTTTGGCAGGAAATGGAACCAAGGAGAAGAGAATTAGATGTCTCATGTAAGTGGCACTTCCTAGCCACTTCTGTGAAAAGCTGTTAGGTTGGCTTTTATTTAGGGTCCAGATAAATTTCAGAATATCTTACATCAATTAATAAGATCTATGAGTCACTTTATTTTTTTATTTTAGCCAGAAAGAGATGATCCTTACTTACATTAGCCACTAAAGGCAGCTATTTTTGTGATATACCATGTGGTTGTTGTTTACAAATCCTATTGTACGCAACACGTAGACGTGAATGAAGGTAGCATGCCAGTGCTGAAATCAGTAATATATCAATTCAGTGTTATTGTTGATAATTTTAAAGCTGCTGAGTGATGTGGGGGGAAGGTTGGAGAAATCATGAACTGGTTCGATAGTTTAATCTGGTAGATTTATCTTGGTAGGAAGAATGGATTCATAACTTCTGTTTGTTTCTTTTAATACTAGAAATGACAAATGTATTTTGGAATAAAATATGGTTATAAAGTTTTGAATTTTTCTTGATGTGGAGGAAAAAAGTTTCTTTTTTTAATGAGAAGGACTTCATCCGCTATAAAAGATAATGGAGCTGGAGGCATTTATAAGCCTTCCTGGAGAAATGTGATATCTTGCAGGGCTGGACCTGAACTGTTTCTGCTGTAAACCAGTAATTAGCAGAGGGAGCACATGGTTGATCAAGATCTGAATAAAGGACACGGTGAAACTATTCCTTCTGCTTTTCTTTTCTTTCTTTGTAGAACAGAGATGAAAAAGGTTGTAAATTGTTTTCAGCTTTGTCTGGGAATGTACTCATGTCAAATTTTTATTTTACAATTATGTCTTTGATTTTGGTCATTATTTTGATCATTATAGTTTTCTAGGCTGAGGTGGGTTTCTTTTTTGACTGCCATACATTAGCACTAGAGAATGACTCTGTTAATAATAGCTGAACACTGTGGGTGAGGCCAAAAGGAAGTATGAGGGCGAGCTGGAGTAATTGCAAACATTAGATATTTACGCTTGACTGCCCTATTCATTGTATAATTTTCCCAGATTATTTTATTCATTAAAAATGTGAAGAATTCATCTGATTCTTCTCATGATGCACCATCTTCCTCCTGTTTGGTTTTGTATTTTTTTAAACTCCATGGAAAACTCTTCTCATGATGAGTCACCAAATTAAATTACCTCTTGACATGTTCAGCATTTTTTCTTTTTTTTTTTTTTTCCTGCCTGTCTGTCAGTCTGAGTGGGGTTTGTTTGTTTGTGGTCCTTTGGTTTTTTTTCTTTTAAGTTGCTCTTCCTAAAGAGAGTCTGTCAGACATAGCTGCTACATGTGTAGGTAGGTAAAAAAGGAAATAGAGATACAGAGCATGTCATTAATGGTTTAATGCTATTCCCTGCCTTAGGTCACCGTAGATTGGTAATGGTCAGGCACGGAGGCAAAAGGGAAAACTGGTAGAAATTGGCAGAAACTGGCAAAAATGGGCAGGACCCAGATAATCAGATTTCTGTGATGGTAGATATTAAAGTCTTTCAGTGTGGGATTAGAGAGCTCTTGTAGTCACAGTCATTTCAAAGTCTCTGTGCTTCTTGGGCTGGTTGAGCCTGTAGAAAAGGCTTGTGTAGGCAAGGAGCAACTGATGAGAGCTCTCCAAAAATCAGGCTTTATGCATGTGGCTGCTGGAGTGGAGATGACTATGGGATATCACCTATGGAGACTAGAGGGTGGCCAGCACTACTTTGTTGGTTTCCAAACCATGGTAACCCAAGCTTTGTGTAGACACATAGAATCTTTTTCAGGACTGTGTAGAAATGTTTCCTCGTTTTTGCAAAAGACTGCAGAAATCTTAAATCTTTCACAAGTCAGTGATTATTTTTCTCCTTGTTCATGGATATTTCTTCTTGAAGATAGCAGTTGGGCCAAGAAAAGTTATATTGGTCGCTGGTCTGCTTAACATGAATGTGTTACTAAGAGAAGGTGTCTGTACAGTTGAGCTTTTCATCTTTGTCCAAAGAGATCACTCAATAAGTGCACTTTCCATGCCTAATAGCAAGCAGCTGAGACCCATGACTTTTTTCCCATGAAAAAATGCCTTCAGGTAGTAGTAGACTGTGGAGTTGCACTTCTCCCCATGACTTGCCAAGACAATATCTTTTAGTAAAGCAGCATCCATATAAAAATAATTCTTATGATCAAATTAGCTTTCAACTCTTTGTAACTAATATTTTCTGCAGTCAACGAGCCAGTGCTTTCAAAGTTCTTGTATTTCAGGTAAATAATCTCCTTGTAGCTGCTCTGAAATAGCAAATTTTTTTTGTTAACAGTTTTGAAACAGTGTGTAGGTTCTTTCGCGTGACTGATGGGAATTTGCCATTCACACTCTCAAGTAAAACCCTTCTACCCATTTCTGGTTTAACCTGTGCAACCCATACAATACCTTTCTGAAAGTTCAGGGGCTGGTTAGCTAGCTTGTAAACTGTGATGCCATTGACCTTCCATATTTATTTTAAGCTGTGTCTGTAGTTATTTAGTGAAAGATTTAAAGAAACAATCTAAAGTTGGCCACCGTTTATCTTCACTTCTTAAAATAACACAGATAACTCAGTGGCATGATCTTTGGTGACATTTTAATTCTACTGGCACACTTTGAAATAGCCAGCTGGGACATCACAGGCAGACATCAGTTTTGAGGCTGTGCAGATACCATCTAAATGCCAAGCTTTTGAGTAGCAAAATAATGCATTTATATATAGATTAAACACACAGTAATCAGAAGTGCCTTGCAACACATGTCAGTAATTGTGAACAGCTGCATCAGAACAATGCAGCTGTTAAAACTCCTTCATGCACCAGATTACATGTATTTGGTCCAAATTACTCATGGGTATATCTGTATGCTTTTGGGGGGAATACAGAGAATCATCTGGGATGCATTCATTTGCTGAAATCAGTCCTTGATTATATGTTACTAAGAGAGTGCATGATATGAGGAGGCTCACAGACATTTACAAAAATAATCTAACACCATTCTTGCACAGCAAGCAAACACCACTGTAACCGAGTTGTATGGTGTTTGTGTGTACAGTGTCTAATATGCTGCCCTTCAGGCTCTAGCTGGATCTGCAAAACACAGAGTGCTGCTACAGAAATACCTTATCATAGAATGTCTGGACTTGGAAAGGATCTTAATGATCTGGCTCCAACCCCCCTCCCCTGGGCATGAACACCTTTCACCTAGACCAGGTTACTTGGAGCCCCATCCAACCTGGTCTTGAAGACTTCCAGGGGTGGGGCATCCACAACTTCTCTGGGCAACCTGTTCCAGTGCCTCACCACCTTCACAGTAAAGAAGTTTTCCTCAGATCAAGTCTAAAACTAGTCTCTTTCAGTTTAAGGCCATTGCCCCTTGTCCTGTCACAACATACCTTTGTAAACAGCTCCTCACCGTTTTTCTTGTAGGCATCCTTCAGATATTGAAGGGCTGCCATAAGGTCACTCTGGAGCCTTCTCTTCTCCAGGTTGAATAACCCAACTGTCTCAGCCTTTTGGCACAGGAGAGGTGCTCCAGTCCTCTAACCATCTTGGTCCTCCTCTGGATTTGCTGCAACAGGTCCGTGTCCTTCCTGTGCTGGGACCCCAGAGCTGATGCAGCACTGCAGGTGGGGTCTCACCAGAGCAGAGCAGAGGGGCAGAATTCCCCTCCCTTGCCCTGCTGGCCACGCTGCTTTGGATGCAGCGCACCACACAATTGGCTTTCTGAGCTGCAAGCACACACTGCAGGGTATGTCCAGCCCTACATGGTAGCAAACCAGTTACAAAATGGACACAAGAATGCTGGGAGTGCTCTAGCCTCTGCTTTCATCCCAGTGTACAGCTATAAAAACAATTTGTAGTAACAGCTAATGTTATTCTGTGCCTGTTGCTGAGACATCTTTCGCCCCAGTGAGTGTTTGAGGACTGGAACATGAAGTTGAAGAAATTCTTTCACTGTGATGGAAAACAGTCTTGTCATCATTGTTGTCATCATGCTGCCTTGTGTCTTGTTTTTCCCTCGGGGTTTTTATGAGAGAAAGTTTTCAGCAGCCTCTGATTCAGCTGCAGAAAGTTATGTCACACAAGGGAGACTAAGAGCAAAGTTGTCAAGGTCTCAAACTAGGAAATACAGAGGAAGTCTGTATTGGTGTGGGGAGCTTTGCTTTGAAAGTCTGATGTGCTTTGTGTGCACTGTAATTTCCTAAGGAATGCAACAACATAGATCTGGTTTTGACTGTGCTACTAATTTACAAAGACCCTGATTAAAAACTTCCTGAGAATTGCATAACTGTACTGTTTGTGGTGCTTTGGGACACTGATCTTTCATTTTTGTTTCTTCTCTATACTAGTTATGTAAGGATAAGTGTTTTTACGCAGATCTCAGAAAGTCAATAAAACAATGACCATCTGCAAACGTTAGGCAAAGCCGTCTTGTTGCTGCTTGAGCATCCAATGCTAGGGTTAAGTCAAATGTCCGTCGAATTTAATAGTTTAGTGAGACTGCCAGAAAGACAGTGAGCTTGAAGAAATTTGACCCAGATCCAAAAGTTTTCTGATCAAAAAGTTTTTAAAGTCCTGTTCGTTTACTTGCCAGAACCTGAAGTAGCCTTGGGATTTGGCAGTTCCTTGGCAGTCATGAGTCAGCAGTGGTGCTTCCTGCGCTCCTGGCCAAGTCCAGATAAATGGAAAAGCTTGCATTTTGGAAAGTTTAAACATTTCTTAAAATATTACTCTCCTTACCTGTGAATTTGAATAGCATGTGAATATATTTGAGAGAGACACTTTTGTCCCCCTTTTCAGAAAATGGTGGGGGAGGGTTGTATTTGGTGTTATCTGGTCTGCAGAACATGCTTAATGGCATTTATTTAAAATCTTCTTCTGAAAATTGACTTAACACTGGGATAACAGGAGCAAGATTAAGAATGGGAAAAGAATGATTTTCACTGTTCTCTCTACTATGGGTTCTCTGTGGGTCAAAATCTGATAAAGTATGGGTAGCTTACCTGACCTAAAGATGCCCAAGTTCATTTTATCTCAGTCGACTGTGTAATCTGTGTCATTTTTTCCTTCATAAACACTCATCTCATTATTTGGGTGCCACGAATGATATTACTTGTCTCTATTTACACTTTTGTTTTCCAAATGCAGACTGTGCCCCACACCTGTTGCTTTCCTTTGAAAAGCACATCTCTCCAACATGCATGGTTTATGATGCTAACTTGCAGGCATTCTTTAATTATAAAAGGATATGTGGTGATCTGTCAACGGACAGTTGTCTCTAAATGGATTAAAAGAAGCTTACATGGTTTAAATATGGGCTATGCCCTTCATATCCTGAAAATAGTTCAAGTTAGCTTGAACTGGCTACATAGTGTGTTTAGTACCTATGCAGGTAACTGGTTATTTTCTTGAGCTCAGATAGTTAATTTTGCACCTCTGTGTATGTGGGATGTTAAGAATAGGAAAAAAAATCCTAAGACAAGTAAGTGAACTGAGAAGTGTTGTTAGATAAACTGTTCCTAAGCTTCAGCCCACAGGAAAAAATGAGACACTGGTTAAATAAAACCTGTCCTCAGCCATGCAAGTTCTCAGCTGTTGAGAATCAAAATTTTAGTGTCCTGACTCATCAACTCTTGCCACCTTCCTCTAGTAAACAGTGAAATGAGAATAAACTAATGATTGTCTGCTTGGAAAATAAATGTGTACCTGAAAGATAGCGGTAGCATTGTGAAAGCATAACAGCAGAAGAAAGATGGGGTGTTTGGTAATGCTGGGAAAAGCAGGCATGTTTTCAGGTATAAAGTATTTTCTCAAGGTCTGAAAGCTGCTAAATGCAAATTAAGTGCCGCCACTGTGAGTTAAACTAGATGTGTATCTGTTAAACCACCTTATATAAAAGTAAGCTGTAGCTGCAGAGTTGAGTGTCCAAGTAAGAGCTGAATTTCACAGCTGCACTGTTTTGAGGGCTTTTTTCTACCCAGTTTTTTGAGTAATTACTGCCTTTGAAAAATTCCAGGGTATTGTCAGTAGAAAGTCATGTCTGTGGCACAAAACCCTATGAGATAATAAAAACACATACTGTGCCTGTCAAGTATTACTCACTTACTTTGGCTATGAGGCAAGACGAAAGTAATGTTTGCAGTATTGTGACAGATCTCAACAGGCTTTGTGACCATCAGATGTTTTCCATCAGTGATTAGTTGCCCACAAAAGCAACTTAATTGCTTCATATGCTGTAAGTGTGCTGTGACTGTTACCCCCTAAGCATTTTGAGCTGAGAAGGGTGAAAGGTATTTTTTTCAAAAACTAGACGGTGGGAAAGGAAAACTTTGTAGTTAGCTCGATCAGATGGGATTATTAATTTTTCTCTTCTTGCAGGGTTGTTGCAAACAGCAGAAGAACTACAGGACTTTGCTTTATGCACCCTTACATAATGATTGGTTCCTTGGACAATTTATTGACTACAGGAATTAACTGTTAAAGGTCTCTGCTGCTTTCCAGTCTTTCTTGCTTAGCTTTTGCAGAAAACAAAATAATTTCCAGCTGCACCTCATACTGTGACAGTTGATCTTTGACTTCTCTTTCTGTTGAAGGTGTGGTGAGACCTGCTGGCCAGGTTAACTTGAGGTCTAGTGCAAACAGTTGAAAGGAAAGAAAAGCGTAAGGAAACCTCCCAACTGAAGCTGTTACATATCTAAAACTATAGTTGTGACATAAATAGCTTTTCTCAGCGTGTTAGACCTGTAACACATGCTGCTAAGCCAGTGACCTTAAATATATAACCATATAAACAATACATGGAAATGATAAAGTGCAAGAAAAGCAAGGGTCTGTAGTGGAAAAGTTAAAGGCTTCTGGCAAGTGTGTACTCGTTTGAAAAATTGATACAGTAATAATTCTGGTATGTGGTTTATAGTGCTTCAGCTCTGCTGTCCACAGGCAGTGCCACCTGTGGTGATTTTCCTTTTGGGCACAGCCTGTGGGAGCCCCCCAAACACATCTGCTGCACTGAAGACTTGTTCAGCTATGTTCAGGTATGTCCGTGTGGTGAAAAGGCTCCTGGCAGCCTTTGTGGCAGTTTGCCAGTCAGGCTCGTGCAGCTCGAGGATGAGTATTCATCCCTTGCTGCTGGGGTCACATGGGAGGGAGGAGAGAGGTGTCTGAGAGGCTGAGTGGGAAAGGAAATTGACTGGTTTGCTGGTGGGCCCTGCTGAAAAGTCAGACAAAAGCTTCATGATATTCCTGACCTTAGCTGGAAATAACTGAACCCGTAGCATATCCTATTAAAACCAACACGAGTGTATCCTTCTAAAGAGATTTATCATCAAGTTTCTTTACTGGTGACTTCTGCCACATCCCTGGCTTTTCTGGAGCAGTCCCAGGCTCAGTGAATTTCCTGACAGCCATGGAGTTGTGGTAGGCTTTCCACATGTCCACATATTGTGGTTGGGATGATACACAGCTTGAAACACCATAGATGGAAATTCAGAAACTGAATTATTAGGTTGCTCATTTGTTCCTCGTACCATCTGAAGTCAGTAAGAAGAAGGAGGTGTTAGGAGGCAACTGGGATTTTGCCAGGCTCCTGGACAGTACTTTTGGAGTCTGGGTGGATGACACTGCTTCCCATGCTGGTGACCTAGTGAAGGACAGGGCTCTTTTTTGCTGTTAGTGCCTGACACCTCAGGAACAGTTTTCATCCCATTTGGTTAACTCCACTTCTGCTGTGCTTCTCAGACTTTCTGGAACTAATGAATGGGTGAGCTGCTTTGTAGAGGAGAGGTGAGCTTAGCTCCCAGAAAAAGTAAAATATAATCTAACGGTTCTCTAAATTGCCATATTCTTCATTCGAGAAAAAATGCTAATTCCCACACACTCACTTAAGGGGAAAAAAAATAAAAATACCAAATAAGGACATGTTGGGGATTGGGGAGCTGTTCGTGGTGAATTTCCAGTTAAAATAGATATGACTACACTTTCGAGTTTATTTGGGCTATGTTTTAAACAAAGGAGGTAATTTAAACATTAGTCACCATATTGTGGAAAGCACCAGAAAAAATAATTCAGTGCTTAGTTTTGAATCTTTTAAATTATTACATAGATTTGATGACAGACTGAAGTCAACATGAAGCTGAGCCCTTGTTTTTTAAGGGTTTTGGAAGACTAGGTCTGCAAGGTATTTAGACCTATGCTTTTTATTAAGATGTCTGTTTTGAAAAAGTAGCTTGCTATGGTAAAATTACTATCTAATAAGCACTCATAAAGAAAATCAAATGTACAAATTATGCTTTACCAGAAGAACAAATACAATTGTTTTTTCTTGTCACTTGCACTTAGCTATTTTGTGGATATTGTTACTTAGCAAGACAGCTTTAGGAAGGCCTAGAGAAAAGAAAAAAAGGGTTTATAGCAAGGCATAACTGTTAGAAATTGTGTTTATTTAGACATGCTGAGCTACTGCTTGTATTTAGGCGGCTTTATAACTTTTTCAGGACAACTGGCAGCAATCTGCTGTAGAGGATTGTAAGGTATTGGCTATACTTGATACTGGGGATGCTTTGCCTGTTTGGGCTCTAATCAGGGGAGTCATGGGCAGGCGTGTCCAGGACTAACCCTAACGTGGGAACTCCAGGTTCCTAAATCTTGTGCCTTCATGGAACAAAAATCATGTTTTTAAAAGCCTCTGACAGACAGAAGGTAAGTGAGATAAATTCCATGGTATTTTTTACTTAGCTTTTTGTTTGGTTTTCGGTTTTGCTGTAATAGAATAAAGTATTATCTGCCTGCACTTAAATTCTCTTTACAAATGTATTGGTAGGGTAGCCACAGACCACAGGAATGAGACTATGAGCACTAGTTTTCTTTGGGAGGTCTTAAAAACAACTAAACCTTTGTGGGTAGGAGTACCAAAGCAGAGGGCAGCTTTTTTCTTTCCTAAAATATCAGCGCTGTTTATTTTAACACATAATGATGAACTCACAAACCTTATTTAAATTTAAGAGGGCAAACCTAAATTTGATTTGGCCAACTATCAAGCAGCCATTAAAGCCAGAACATAATTTTTCTTTCTTTTACCTGACCTAGTGCTGCATTGTACTCTGGTGTGCTGGGGAAGGCACACTATGAGGATGTGAAGGTATTATATAGTGCATACTAAATGTGGGAGGCTGACACACACATTCTTACAATTTTCCCCCTTTAAACTTACTGGAAGTGTAGCATCTGTTGAGAGTGACTCACGAACTAGAACTGTTCTAGTGCCCAGCCACCCTCTGGGTGCAGCACTGACATTTCCGTTGTCTGATTGTAATTAGCACTATTTGTCATAATTTGGTGTGTTCAACTACATGTAAGCTAAAATAATAAACTAGAACAAAGAGAATGACTGATGAAATAAAACGTTGACAGCCATCTCTCAGCAACCACGATGACCAGAGTACTGATTTGAAAACATTGCTGTTTCTTAAGACAAAAAAAATGTAATCTCTTTTTATGCAGTGACTGCAACAGATTCTGATTTTAGTTGAGTTGTACTTAATGAAGATTTTGCTACCTCTGCTTTTCCATGTGTTGGGATGTGGACAGGTTTGCAATCTTGAGGCCACAGATGCTCGCCCTGGCAAGATTGCTGAAGTGCTGATTTACCGACTGATGATGCCTGGGGCAGTGTGTACTTCTACAAAATTGTGGGAAACACAGTTGTATTTTTTTGTATTAATGTATGTAAGGAAACCATTTCTGATGGTGTATAAGTTGCAACAAGAAGCAAGCTTAACAATGTTCCTGTTTTTCTATTGTTGCAAGCCAGAGCAAAATTGTTAAGAAATTAATTATGTCTGTGATGGAGGAGGGGCTTGTGTTTAAAAAAAAAAAAAATATATATTTGGCTTGTTCTTTTTTCTGTGCTTTAAATTATGTCTACATTTGTTTTTATTCAGATAACCCCTAGTGATAGCCATGGCTTGTTATATATTTTAAATGCTTTCTGCTTGTCATCTTTGTTCCATTAGTTGGCTAATTTACAGAAAGCAAGTTTATTTGGCTTTCTCCTCTGTCAGTTGACTGCTCTCTAGAAGTAAAATGAAGCTAACCAACAGAACTGCAGACTAGAATGGCAAGACCACTAAAAATTTAGGTTTTCGGAAGGAAGATCTGACTAGTGCCTTTTCAGGGATGTAGCATCTGCTGCCAAAACCTGTCTCCTGATGTTTCACCAGCTGGAGAAAAAGGAGTTCATTTTGAAAGTTGGAAGGGAAGGATGTGAGACAGGAAGGGAATCCTTCCACTTTTCCATCCTTCTATTAGTAAGGTTCAGTTCAGAACAACAAATAAAGTTCAGAGGAAGTTTTCCAGCATTGACTTCATTTGGTGGACTTGGCAGTGTTTATGGTTGGGCTCAATCTTAAAGATCTTTTTCAGCCTAGATGTTTATATAACTCACTGAAGGTGTGGGACCTTCTTGTTGTATTTCACACAAGTGTTTGAGCACTCCTTCAGGTTACAGAAATATGAAAACAGCAAACACAGCAGCTATGTCAGTACCATATTGCGTGTTCCTGTTGTTTACAGAAGGGCTCATATAAACATAGTTACCTTCTTTCTGCTTTCTAAGTTATGGATACATTACAGTCCCTTGACTAAAAGGCTTTAAATGGATGGGGGATGATGGGGCTTGAAACAGAGCTCAGAAGAGACAGCTCTGACATGTCCTTTGGGTTCTGGGTTCAGTGAAGATTTAGGGGTTTAATGGCTGAGGGTGTGCTTCCATGATGTTGATTATTGAGATAACAATGTTGCCTTTGATGATCAGTCCTTGGAGATGGTGCATCAAATTGTACTCACTGCAGAAGCATGAAGAACTGTAGTTTTAGCTTTATTAATATATCTTTCCACTTACTGATAACTATAGAAGGATTCTGTCCAATTGCTTGCGTCTTTTCTTTTAAGTGGGTGAAATACTTGGAAAGTGAATGAATAATAGGAGAATTTAAAGAATGGATAGTTTTTGCTGGGCCAACTGCTTACAGTGAAGACTGGATTAATTCATTTTCCTAATAAGGCTGCTCTGGAAGTTGGAATGTTTTGAATTGCATTAAATGTCATGAAAGAATTCATTGGAGGGCATAGGCTTGTGGTATGTTTAGACAGCAAATTTGATCATGTTTGGTCAAAATGGGCTGTTTACTCAGGCTAAATATAGCTGCTTTTTTTTTTCTCCCTCCAAGAAAGAATGACTTAGATGGAGAAGCTGTGCAAAAACTTTGTGCACTTTTATTTTCAGTAATAGTTTGTCAGTAAGCAATGACTGCAGCTTTTGGTTTTGTTGTTTATAATAATTCTTAGGAAGTTTGACACAGTAACCATTTGCCAAGGTCTTTTGTGTGAGTTGTTTATAGTAAGCCTGAATACTGACCTCTTATGTCTTTGCTTTGTTTGTATGTTATTGAAAGTATTGTATAAACTAATATGCTGAATTGCTAGTTTTAAATCATTCAGAAAATACCGTGCTTCAAGCCATCCTGCTTTTTCTAGTAAGTAGTAACAGGGCAAGTGTGTCATCTCATTCTGGAAACCCTTATCATCAGTTATTTGTACATTCAATGGGACCAAACCTGCATGAAATCCTAGTATGTTTAATTGCTAAGTGGCAAGTGAAGTGCTAACAGCTAAGAAATGTACACGATTCTGCTGTTTAATTACTTCTTGGCTATGCAGTTCAGTGATATCTATGAAAATATTGTGGGAAATGGCCCTGAAGGAAGAATTTTCTTAGATGTGTGTGTTGGATGTGTTTTGCTTTTCAGCTTGAAGTGTGCATTTCCTTTTGTACTGTCTTGTCTAACCACCATGCATTTTTCACATTATGATCTTGGTGGCTCAGTTTGCTGGGTGAGCATTTTCCTTTTACAATATGGGATAAATCACAAATTTTAATCTGATTATGGTCTGAAGTCAACAAGGCCAAGTTAAACTGTTTTAAGTATGTCTGGGGCACACAAATTTATGTCCTTGTTTCAAGTATGTTTGTGGGGAAAATGTTATGTTGTCTGTCTGTTTAAAAGGAACATCATGAACATTTTAGCTATCAAGCCTTTTTTTTTTCCACCCTTTTATTTCTTTTTGTATGATATTTTTGAAGATGAGTTTTGAAAAGTATGTCTTCCAGTCATCTGGTAATAGTGGCTTGAAATAATTTTTGCTCAGTGCTGTGTTGATGAGTATAGAAGCAATGTCATCCACTGCAAACTCAAATTTGATTATTTTGTAAAAACAAAAGAAAAGTAACTATGTTCCTTTTATGAGACTTGAACTTCTAAGTCCAGAATTAGCAAAACTCTTTTCTCAAGCATGAAATAGGGTAGTTGGCTTGAATAATTAATGTCTTCCTAATTCTTCCTGTTGGATCAGCTTAATAAATACATAAAACATTCCAAGTTACTATATTAAAAAGGTAAAAGTATACTTAAGATAGAGACAGTTATAAAAAAGAAAGAAAAGTTTCCCTATGTATCGGCATTTTTTTTCTCCCTTCTTGTTGCCTTTGTTGCTGCAAATTGACAACTCTGCAATTAGGAGTGATTAATGATGCACCCCAGTGCTGTGGAGGGCCAGAGGTCAGGCTTTCATAGGCTGTACGCTCTGTGGGAAAGGGGAGAAGGGACCTGTTCCCCAGAGCAGACAAAACCCTCTCTCTGTTGAGAATTGCTGTTGATGTGGACATAATGTGTGTCAGCAGCGATGCACGAGTGGGGAAGGCAAAGTGCAGAACATCATCTTCTCATGCTATGCATTTTTTCCTTTATTTTTTCCTCCTTCTTTTTTGTTTTTTTTTTTTTTTTTCCTGCCAGCATGGCATCTGCATTATATATATTTCCCTTCTTTTTAAGCTAGATACTGAACCTGCATCAGGATTCCTGTTGCTGGAATCTGATAAGCCCTGAGGGCCAAATGACTTTGAGGGAAGGAATAAGCACTGTGAACAAAATAGTTAAAAGAAGGGGGGAAAAAAAGAGAACAAAATGGAAAATAAAAAAAAAAGAGTTGTTAAAGGGAACAAGTGTGCCTAATTCAGTTGTAGCTGTCCATGTTTTCCTGGTAAAAACTGAAAAGCTGGTTTATACAGTAGACATGGTTTTAAAACGGTAGCCTCTGTTAGCTGATTTCCAGTTAAATGAACCTTTTTGCCTCCCTAGCAAATTGTCTTTTGGAAATGAGAATCCAACTGCAGTTTTTCAAAACCTCACTCAAATGATGTGTTGGAAATCAGGGTTGGAAATATGACACAAATGTGTCAAAAAGCCAATTTTCTACCAGAACAGCATGAAAACACTCAAGTGTATCAGAAGCAATGTTTGCAAACAAAATATTACTGTATCAGATTTTTTACCGGGCTTGAAATATTTTTTTTTTTTTATTTTAGTGCATGCGTATGTTTTTTTGCATATAAGTATATGCAAATCTGAAAAAAAACCCCAATTCAGTGAGATATCTTTTACCTGTGACACGTTGCAAGTTCAATTTAGATATAATAAGTCTGTCAATTTTTATCTACTTAGTCCTTTTCATTGCTGTACATCCTTTCTTTCCCTTCCCACCACCTCGTGGTAGTTTCAATGTGTCCATTGTTTGGGAGAAATTTTTTT
The DNA here is from genome assembly GCA_013397175.1 of Platysteira castanea. Classification (NCBI taxonomy): domain Eukaryota; kingdom Metazoa; phylum Chordata; class Aves; order Passeriformes; genus Platysteira; species Platysteira castanea. Next base: position 519,136 of record VYXC01008352.1, read on the forward strand.
GACATCTACTATAGCATTCAGGTGACATTAACCTTATTTTTTGAAATCAAAGAGTGTGTAAAAAGTTTCTGTATTATTTAACTTGCCAAATTCTTTGGGAGGATTTGTGTTGTTCTAAAAGGAAGCGTTCTGTTTTAAGCCTGTATATCAGCTATGCACTACTTAAAATGCAGTTTATCTGACCAGAGCTTTGGAGTTATGTGACAGTTTCTTGTGAAATAAGGGAAAACAGCAAGCAAATAGGAGCTGAAGTCTCTGAACTGATGACACAGAATTATGAATTTATAAGTCTAATTGTGCTTGATGCTAGATGCTAGAATTCCTAACATTGTATCTGTACAAATTAATTCAGTTTGGTTTTGCCTTTTTCTTGTATTAACAACAGTGTTGTAGATTTAACTTGACTACTTCTTGTTTACTTTAAAGGAAACAAAATTAAATATTTTATATATCTATGGGTGGATGTGGTGAGTAGAACAGGGAAATGTTTAAACATCAAAGAATTCAGTTTTTACAGTTATGTTTATGTTTTTCTTTTCCAGAGTGTCTTCTATACAAAAACCTGATCTTATTCATGTGCCAAAGGTATGTTCATTATCAGAACCAAGAGATGTAGCATGTGGCACTAACTGATACCCATCTGTCAAACCCTGTTGTTGATAAGCACTGTCATACAAACTTTCAGTATAGCATGCTTGTTTTCCATGTGTTACATTAAGAGTATTGCAGCATTTGGATCTTGGATTACTTTTTTCCCCTCCTGAAAAAAGAATGGAGAGACCTGGAAATGATTATATAAAGAAAAGAAAAAGGAGAATAAATGTTATTCTCCAACTCTTGGAACTTTACTTTTTTAAGATATTGCTGGAGTTTTCTCTCTCTACCTAAGGGAGAAACAAAAGCAGGTAGAATTTTTTCAGCAGTGATTTTTAAAAAAATTTTTGTGGGGATTCATTTATTTTAATGGACACTGAAATCTATCTTGGTATTTGAGAGAAGCTTATGCAAATATTACAATTTCAGAGAAAAGTCACCTCACTTTTCTTAAAGCCCTGGAGAATGGATTGTTCTTGAGTTCTTCTAATGTTTTATTCTATGCAAGAATTTCAAAATCCCCTTTTTGATAAAAATGCTGTTTTGAAGCTTGAAAATACTTATAAATAACCTGTACTTGAAAATCCTCTCCAGTGGACATGAATAATGTGTAGTATATTACTATTCTGCTGACCATGACCTTTAAAGGCCAGGTGTTGGGAACCACAATGTTAAAACATTTTGTGATGTAATTCCCAGAACGAAAAACCCAACCAAACAAAAAAAAAAAAATCAGATTTCTTGAGTGTATTGATCTGATCTGACAAGGGTATGCAGAGACACTGGGGAGCATCAATGTGCTCTCATTCTGCTTTTAAAGGTCTTACCAATAGATCAGTGTGTGTAGGGTGTGAACATTTGCACATTCCATTTATGGATGGGGAAAGTGCATATCTCAAATAGGGTTTGAGACATGTAATGTGGTTTTTTCTAAAAAACTCTGTTTTTCTTCCACATGAGTTACCCAGTGGGTTTTGCAACAGAGCGGTTTTTCAGTTTCTTGTGAATTTGATTTGTGGAGTGTCTGTTTTGGATATGCTGAGAGGAGTTAGCGTTGTGGAATTTCATATTGATTGTGCATGTTTGGATCATTCCCCCTCCTCAAATGCACGGCTCAAGTTGTTTTCCATACATTTCATGGCTGCAGTCTTGGTAAAGCTTGCTTCTGTGCTTCACGCTAGGTGGGTCATCTCCCCCTAGAGCAGCTAAAATCCCTGCTGAGGAATGTGCATGCGTTTGGCGTGGTTTTGTGTGTGTCTGTTTTGTTTTTCATCCCACATAGGGAGAACCTACCGAAGTAGTTAAGCCTGTGCCCATTGCCTCTGCTGTTGCACCCAAAGTCACTGCCACAGCGAGCGTGGCTTTCAATAAGACACCGAGGCCGTTTGGAGCTGTAACCTCCTCCAAGGTCACCTCCATCCCATCACCGTCCTCCGCCTTCACGCCGGCATCGGCCGCATCCCCGTGTGCCGTGCCCGGAGTGCATGCTAGCGCCAAGCCTAACGCTGAGTTGCGGCCGCCTGCGCCGGGCGCTCCTAAACCTGCAGTTCCTGTCCCACGGCAGCACGGTGCCGCCCCGAGCGCCTCGGCCGCCGACGGCGCCCAGGACGCAGCCGAGGGGCCGCGACGAGGAGGCAGAGAGAACCAGGGGGAGAGTAAACAGCAAAATGGGTAGGTGGGATTTCTTTTTTTTTGCTGTGAGGGTCTTTCCTCACAGGAAAAAAGCCGGGCTTGTTTGAGGGCTAAGGGAAACACGGCTTGGAGGAGTTGTTTAATCCTCAGAAGCCGATCTCTCAGAAATTGTTTTAAAAGTGATGCTTTAATGGGCCCATTTAGACTTCTGGTGGTGGTTTTTCTCACGAGTGACATATCAGCCTATGGAGTGTCACAGCTAAATTGAACAAGGACCGTGGAATGCTTTACATGATGTGTTCTATCACCACATGTTCTCGACCTTACAACAAGCCTGGTATTAATTTCAATGTCTCACCATGTATTTTGATGCCCAGTAAGGTGACTGAAAGCAGCAGGCACTCAAAAATGCAGAGTGGTCTGTCAAGAAGGGTCAGTGGGGTGCTGTGATGGCCAGGAGTGAGACGCTCTGGAAGACCAACTGTGACCCTGGCAAAACCAGTGGAAAAAGGTCCCAGAAGGGAGGCAACGGGACAGATGTCTTATTAATTCTCTGCACAACACAGGAGAAGCTTTAAGATATGTGCAGGGAAGCTGTTGAGGATGAACTGATTTTTGCAATACTATAATGTAAATACATCAACTTTAAATTTTACCCTAAACAAGCAATGCAGATTTAAAATGTGAGTAATTTCCTTATTCGAATAATTGTTTATGTTAAAGTGGGCATCAGAGACTGAACGTTTAAAGGACTGTAAGGAGACATAACAGGCCTTATCTGGTGTAGCATCTAGACTAGTAAACAATCGGTTCATAAACTAAATTGAGCCCAGCAGCAGTCCTGGGAACTCAGACCTGCAGTGAGATTTTGGCAGGGGATGCCTTGGGCTCTCCCAGAAATTCCTGGGCAGGGCTTGGAAGCTCTAGCACCTCAGGGACTGGTTCCCAGTGCCTGCTGTGCTGTAGGGAGAGGAGGAGGCTGAGCACGAGCAGTCCCATGCCAGTTGGCCTCTGTGACCAGCAGTGGTGTCCAGCACTTGAAGTAAGTAATAAAAAGGGCAGGAGGGGAACTGTAGGTTTCTCTTCAGTTTTAAGAACCTAACCTGGGCTTAAAACCTAAAAGCTGTGGTTACTATTTACCATCCCACAAAAGAAAGGGACTGGAAGGGTAGGCTTTGTGCCTCTCTCCTCTGATATTCTTTCAATATATAAATTATATGAAGAACCCTACAAAAAGGTAAACATCCATGCCAACTAAAATACTGAATAAATTGCAGTGTCAGTTGACTTTCTTATGGGGTGAAAAAAATACTACTTTAGGTACCTATTCCCTTTATATTGTGGTACGAATATTTTCCATATGTGGACTCATAATGCAGCCTCTGTGCATTTTATAATGCACTATAGTCATGGTAACTTCCAGCCCTTTCTTAAACAGATGATGGCAGGAATCCACTCTGCATAAAGTGGGTTGAAATTGAGAGATCCCGAGGACTTCCTCACTGCTGGTGCAGTTGTTGAATACACTTTGGCAAACCCTCCCTTATCTTTCCAGGAATATTGTTTTAGCAAATAACTGTGTAAGGAGTATTCAAAAGCAGCAATTAGTATTGAAAAAGAGGAACAATAGCAACAAAATTAAGTCTTCTGAAAGGAAGTGCTGCAGGCATAGAGTAAGCACTCTACAATCAAGATAGGGTGACGGGGTGAGCACTGCTATGTGCCCTACCTTACTTAGAAGATGAATAATACCATCAAAGAGGCTGGATAATCACAGCTGAGAGGTGAAGAAATCCCTGTCTCACTGTCAGCCTTGCAGTTCTAGTTTGGAAAAGTTTAAAAACATTTCAGAGCTGTAAAAACCCACTTTATTTTGCAGTCTTTCTTACAATATTGTGTTTGGGCTGCCAAAGTGTCTTGCAGTCCAAAGGCACAAAACAAAAACAAGCAGACAAAACCCACTAAGATGGTTGTCTTGGTCTGCTGCTGGACTGCTGAATTTTACATAGAAAAGTAAATTTCTACAATGATACTTAAATATCTCCTCATTTAAAATTGTATCAATGACATCTATAAAATATCAGAATAATTGAAATTTGGAATAATTGATCAGTCTGAACTAAATTCCATTTTGCTTCTGTGTTTTGTATGATTTGTTTTCTCAAAAGATGCAAAAAAACCAACTTGTACCTTGTTCATAGATGGCACTGCTTTGCAAATGCAGTTCTTTAGACCTGCGCCTTGTTATACTCACAATTTCCTCCCTTCCTCTTGGCTTCCCTCAACAAACATTCAGGATATAAACTATTTGACTTCAGGATGGGAAAGGAAATTTAATTTCCCTTGTTTAGTTCTGCCTTAGAAAGCAAAGCAATTTGCCTTCACTAGCCTATGTGCAATTGCACTTTTATCAAGACCTTTTTGCCAGCTCTTGCATGAAGATGTGCCTGCTGCTTAAAACAGGTAAGATGTCCATGGACTTCACTGAGCTTAAGTTCAGCTGGGCTAAAATTTTCTCTTGTAGGTTCTCTTGATGATTTTAAGTTTGACTTACGTGATACATGGCTTTACCAGAGCTTGGATTTGGAAACTCCTGTACTATTTTAAGAAGCAAAGAATTAATTAACACATCAAATACTTTTTTTTTCCCTTGCAGATAGCAGCAGCGACAAAGTTAGTATCAACAGCACTGGACTTAAATTATGGTTATCCTATTGGAATAACCAGCATGTGTTCTTGTTTTGCAAAAATATAGCTCTTACAGAGTTCTATATTTAAATTTTGCAAAACAGCTTCGGCTTTTATTAGTGTAATAAATTTTGTCTGCATTGGACATGATGTGATTTTGCTTTTCACTGAGCTACGTTTTGCAGCTTATTTTTATTCTACAAATCATTCGTGTGGTGTTTGTGTGTACTGATAAATTCTTGGTGCGACTGTGGTTCACTGGTGTTGGTAATACAACTAGTAATGGTGAAATACAGTATAAAAATAAAATTGCCTTAAGAACTGTGGAATGAGAGGCTGGATTCTGAATTCATACAGGAAAAGTAAAACTAACGTCCGTATACTGTGATTTGTGCATATTAGGATGATAAATGATTTAGGTTTTATTGGCTTGTATTTTCTCTCCGTGCCTCAAGGCTGAGTTAAAGGAGAGCCTTATCTCACTGAGTTTTCCTTTGTCTGTGGCACCACCTTGTTGCCGCAGTGAGTCATTACTAGTAGACTCTTAAGCCTTAAAACGGAGACCGGTAGGAGAAGAGAAGTCAGCGGGGTTTTTTTCTTTATACCGCTTTCAACAAGTGTGAAAGACTACTTATTTCACTGGGGAAGTTACTAGAATGCAGTAAACTGCACGTAAATAATTACATTTTCGTGTATTTCCACACCTTTAATTACTGCTTTAACGTTCAGGTTTCATTTTTGCTATTAACTGTTTAAGATGCTTTACTTCATTTTTCTCCATTGTCCATCCTGGAATTACCACTGCCTTTGTTTCTATACCTCTTTCTCTGTTAGTAACTTTGATATGTGATACATGCACTTCACTAATACTGTGTGTCAATAAATTCCATCTTTTGATATAATTTTGTACTGTACCTTTCACAATCTTTCAAGAATTAAGTATTTTTTTAAGCTTAAGTTTTTACTAATGCATTCCACTGAATGGGCCTAAATCTTACTTGTTAACAGTTAACATCATTCCTCACTCTTATTTTCTACCCTTCTTCCCCAAAAATACTTTGAACCATAAAAGTACAGTGAGGAGGTAGTGTCAAAAATAAAAGTGACATTTCAAGTTTTGTTGGGTTTTGATTTTTAATACTTATTAGATGTTTTATGTCCTAGGAGCTAGTTTTTCAGTTTTCCTCCTGTCAATTATGTAAAAATAAATGTAGCCTTAGAGGGTCTTACAGATTAAATGTTTTGGATTAACAAATGTAGAATTTAGGAATAAGTTATATAGTTTGGATCTTCTGTTCCCTTTTCCCAAACTGACCAATGCCATTAAACATTCTTTACATCACTTATTGGAATCAAAAGTTTTAAATTCTGGATTCTTGCAAGTTTACTAGTGCAAGGATTGATAATAGCCTCTGGGTTACTGTAGGAAAAATTTCCAGGTGGAAGAATCACCCCGTTTTTTTGTCTCACAAAGAGGGTACTTCCTCATTATGTTTCAGAACGTGGCCATCTGTGCTTTCAAATGGCCTGGTTCTGATCCAGGCTTTGCCAGGTGCAAGAGGCTTGGTGTGTACTCTGGGTGGCCCTTGCATGTTCACACAGCTGTGCTGTGCTCCTCAGGAGCTAAAGGAAGAATTTGTCAAGGGGCACCTCATCTGAGCTAGGTAGACTACCCTGCTTTACCAAAACAAATTCCCCTCTCATCCTACAGGGAAATCACCATGAGTTTAATTAAAATATGGGAGTTCTGTGCAGTGGTTTTAGTGGTAGAATATTGTATTAATTGGATTTTAGTGCCCTTTCTTGCAAAACTAATTCAGTAGAATAATCAGTTACATTTCTGTTTCAGCTTTCTGACTATTTCTTCTTTCCTTTTTCTCATTTTCCTGTTTATGCTGGGAAAACTTTCTCTTGCTGTCTTATTCTGTCGTCTCCAAGGAAAAACCCACCCAAACGGTAAAAGTTTAAACATGTAGATGTCTTGATAATAGTCTTGTACTGTTTCAAATGTTCAATCAGTGAAACAAGGAGAAATATTTCAGTTGGGTTAGAGTAATCATAAAGATGTGTTTGGTTCAGAAAACTGTGTCTGTGTTTAGCTGGGCCTCAACTGCTCCTTTCTACATCCCAAGGCAGAAAGTGCCTTTGAATACTGTGAGAAGCCACAGTTGTGCCCATGCCTTTGTAGCTCCCCAAAGTGAGGTGGTCTCTGACCCGTGCACTCACTGCTGCCTGTGTCCCTGGCGCAGCCCCCCGCGGAAGCACATCGTGGATACCTACACGGAGTTCTACCACACCCCCACCCACAGCGACGCCAGCAAGAAGCGGCTGATTGAGGACACCGAAGACTGGCACCCCCGGACAGGCACCACCCAGTCCCGCTCCTTCCGCATCCTCGCCCAGATCACCGGCACTGATCACAGTGAGTACCTCGGTGCAAGGGGAATAATAGTGCCCCTGGACAGACTGGTGTTCGTAAAGCTGGGCGTCAGGGGAGATAGTGAAAGGGAAATATTATTATAAAACTCCTGCCATTACTAAATAGTTCAGGATACCTGCATTACTGGGCATTATTTCTGATTGAGCTGAATTAAAACATTCTAGATAAATCTTAAAATTTCCATTTTGACTCCCAAAGTCGACTCCCAAAGATTAACTATTTGTTGTTTCTTTCCCCCCTCTGTATCACCAAAATGGTGACATTCCTTATCAAATGTAATGCTTCAGAAAAATTAGGTGTTTTCTGGCATGTTGAAAGTCTTTTTTAGTCATTCAAAAGTATGTGATCTGCAATGATGTAACCAGTCAGAAACATAAATCCATAGTTCCTCAGCTTATTCCCAGGTTATGTTTCCATCCTCTGCTTGTGCTATGGTGTGATTACATAAATTGGTGGAGTGGAACAGGTGATGTGGTGAAGGTCATTCCCAGTCGTATAATCTTATACTAAAGCTTCAATTTTGTATTATAATGTCAGCCATAATTCACTGGCAGAGATTTGTGATTTTGTGTGAAGTGCCATCAGGGGCTCTGAGCTCTCATTCTTCAGCTTTTCACAGCTAGAGCTGTGATAAAGCAGGCATTGAGGAAATTGGACCTCCCCTCCAGGGAGAGATTGGATTAAATCAACTATTTCTAGAAGCCAGTGACAACATGTCCCAAAATAAGGGTTATTGGCCATGTGTGATGAATATTCTGAATTTGGACCTGATTGTTTGTGATTCTATGTTCCATTCCCTTCATCAGTTCTTGTAAGGGCAGAGTATGGGACCTGAACATCAAATAACCTGTAATCCAGTAAGGATGAATTTATCATGTTGAAAAATGCTGTAAGAAAATTACTGCAACTAGATTTGCCAGTCTTAAAATCAGGACTGGGAATTTGCATTATCCCTTGTGCAGACCTCTAGAACATTGGTGGGAAGTAGCCTGGCTGCAAACAGACGCTTGGATTATCACCTGATATAAACCCACTGGATGTTCATCCAAAAGAAATACCTCTTAACTTCCATTCATCTTCACCTTCTCAAATCACCTTTCTGAATGCCAGCATGGAGAGTGGGCCAAGGGGAAGGGCAGAGACCAGCAGAGCCACTTTTCAGCAGTTCTACTAGCAAAGAGGCTCTTGAAGATTGTAGACATAGCTCTTGCCCTTTGGGGCATATTTAGAATCAAAGAATCCCAACGAGCCTTTGTAATTTCCTGCTATAGTGAATGCACTGGCACAGGAGAGAATCTCAGTGTTGTGGTACAGTGTCTTTAGTGCCCTAGAAAATATTTTTTTTCTGTTTTCCTTCAGTGAAAGAACCAGAAAATGACGCTGGGAAGAAGACTAAGTGAGTTGATGTTTTACATTTTTATTACTTTAATACTTTGCATGTTTTAATTCTTAACTTGTAGTGTTTGGTGCATTTGTGTGACATTTGGGTGATTTTAAAATGTTCCTTCCTTTTTTGCCTTTTACTTCAGCATGTAAAAATCAAGATATTTTTTCTCTATAGAGAAACCTTGTAAAAGCTGTTGGTGCAGTCCACTAGTAGTGTTTGTGCAGCAGTTTGTGCAGAGCTTTTCTGTAAACTTGGACTTATTCGGTTGCCTGTATGAGGTCAGCTTGTGTTTTCCAAGTCTAACCAGGCATTTTTGATTTGTGAGTGTGGATCTGACTGCAAGACGTACCTGGAAGGTATTGCTGTTCTGGGCTGCAAGTCAGCTGTCTCTTTGCTTTGGGATAAGCATTGTTCAAAATGAGCACCAACCAGTGGCTAAATCTAATGGTTCTTGGAGTCAGTGAGACTTCCTCTACTGGCTTTGACTAACACTGGATCCAGCCCTTTGACAGAGAGGAAGACAATGCGATAGGAATAGTGCATGGAGTTTGCATGCTCACTTGTGAAACTGCTTAAGACAAACTTTCTTTCTTTCTTATTTTTCTTCTATCACTTCTTTCCACAGGGAAAAGGTTCCCATCCACGTCCTTAGCCCCAAATATACAAAATTACGTGACTGGCACCATGAAGTCTCAGCACGTGTTCTTAATGTCCAGTGATTCTACCCAAGTTGCAAAAGCAAAATACAAAACACTTCCTTCCTTTCTTCTTTCCCATCTGCTTTGCAAAAAAAAAAAAAAAGAAAAAAATGAAAAAAGAAAACGTATTTCAGTAGCCTTTCTGCAAGAGAAATTCTAGCCTTTTCTATACTTTTCTAACACTTTCCTACTGATGTGTAAAAAATGGGATGAAAATGTTTTTGTGCTAATCATTAGTTGACAAAAAATACATATTTAAAACTTAACAACTTGGGTGGCTGAGTCTCCCAGTGTGAGGGAGGAGATGGCTGTTTCAGTTCTTTTTTCAGCCTGTAAAGAAGTCATTTGCATTGCTGAGTTTGAGTTACTGTAGACTGTTAGAAAGCAGAAAATTTTGAACAAAATAATAAGAAATTGTATTACCTTGATTTTGGGGCTGGGAGAAGAAGATGAAGAGGGGATTGTATGCACTTATTTCAAATTATACCTACCAGGAAAATGATCTTGGATTTCACTAGATTTTCAGCAGGTCCATTTTAGAGTGGTTGTAAATGTTTTACGAAGTCTAGCAAGAAGACAGACTGCTTTTAAGCAAAGAAAAGAAAAATTAAAGAAGTTATATTCTGATGTTGTGAATTGAAGTGAAAGCTCAAGATAGAGATTCTGCTGCTTAGACTAGTAATATATTTATGTTTTGGAAAACTTAAAAAAAAATGAGCAGAATGTTGCTGTGTAAGAGCTTGAACACATCTTCTAGCAGGGACAATATAAGACAGTAGTATTTATTTATTACAGAGTGAAGCTTATAGGCTTTCTTGTGTTTATGGAAGCTTCACAGCCCTATGGTTCTCCTGTAAAATAATGTATTATAGTAGCTACACATCCATTAATTTATGCATTTTGAAGCTTGAAGAGTATTTTAATAAAAGTTGCTTTTATCTTAGCTCTGTCTGTTTTTCTTTTGAGTCTCTTGGACTCCTTGAATAGTCTTATCCTGCATGGAGCTGACATTTCGTTGCACCTGCACAGCCTTTAGGAAGAGAAACAATTAAATCCCAGCTGCATAGTAGAAACAATCAGAATTGTTTAAAACTATCACAGTGTTAGAGTTCCTGATCATGTTAAAAATGGGGTATGTGTTTGTGTTGTCGAAGTTGACATGAGATTTACAGGAATCAATAAAGTGCAACCTTTGGGGAGGCTACGGGAGTAAGAATTCTACATAGTAAAACTCGCTTTCAGCTTTTGCAGCGCTTGTTGAACCAGATAATGTTTCAGACCTCAAAGGTGAATTGTGAAGCACATGTAAAAGCCCAGTCTCTCACAACTGCTCAGTGAGAACTACTGCAATTGTTTTGGAGTTTAGGCAGCTGACCTACACACTCCTCTGATGGAATCAGTCCTGTGGACAGATGCTTCTGCAGAAGACTTGGCGGGGTTGGTTTTTTCTTGCACAGTGTGGGAACTTGAAAAGAAGGGACACCTTTGGAACCATTTTAAGCTTGTGTTTCCTTTTCAGATGGTTTATGCTGCTATACAGTACAGCAGTAGCTTATGGTGTTTGTCATTTTATCTTTAGGAAAGGACAAAGAGAAAATGGAGATTTCAGGTAATAGACAAGTTATCTTGCACTAACAGTCACCACTGTGGATGCCTAACACTGCACAGGTTTGCCCTGGTAATGGTAGACCAAGGGATATCACATCTTACACACCTTTTGGGGTAACTCGATAGGGACAGTAGGGGAAAACATTCACGTTAATAATTTCACTGAGGACTGTTTTGATGAGACGTGCCAATCAGTGTAATTTCCATGCCCCCATCACATAACTTGGCCCTGAGTACTGTGTTACTAAACCCAAGTGTGTTACTGAGTGCACATACACCACAATATAATAATTTGATAGGGTACTGCATATAAAAGTAGGAATGTGAAGTAGTGTATTTAAATTGTTTTGCTGGGTTTATATAATTCCTTTATGAATAGAAGGAAATGTGGGCATTTCAGAGAACATCAATGAACTGAAAACTATGATAGGTTAGAAAGGTTATCACTTAGACTCTCTGCTAAGGTTTCTTTTTAAGGGCAGAATGCTTTGACCTTCAAGTATTTTTATATTCTGGAGATGCCCCTAGGTAATGAAAATATTTTCATGTTGTTATTAAATTTAAGATTATGTTTATCTATCTTACCAGCTCTTATCCTTTTGAAGGGTGAGTTGCTGTGGTGAGAAATAGAAAAAAAAAACCCCTCTAAATAATCAAAAGAATAGAAGCTTCTGTTTCGATAAAAATTTAACATAGTCATAGAGTCTATCTTTTGAGGATATGAGAGTAGTTTGAGAAATACTACCAAATTACTAGTTTTCTATAAACTCATAGTAAAAAAAAATCACTAGTTCCAAAAGTGTTTTATGAATTTGTGAAATGAATTTCATTTACTGCTTTAAAGATGTAATCTCTTCACCCAGTATCTCCATTGCACAGAACTTACTGGCATTAAATTTTGGACTTTTTGTTACTGTTTCCAAAAATGGACCACTTTTTCATTTGTATCTGAAAAGCATGCCCTAGCTCATGTCTGATTCCCAGCATACATCTGATCTTTGAAAATATGTTATGAGTAGTTTTTTATATAAACAATTAAGCTTAAATTTTAGAGATCTCCTAGAAATATGAATGTGACAATGAAATAGAAACTCTTTCACCGGTAATCTTCAGTAAAATATCCCAATTTAATAATATTTGGCTTTTCAGACAGGCATTGTCCAAGACAGGTGCTCTGTGTGGTTTTTATTATTGCTTATTTCTAAACTGTAACCCACTAGGCATTTTTGTTTGGATAAAATAGATTTTTCTCTTCAGTAGCTGGAAGGACAGGAAATAGAAATAAAAAGCTCTCACTGAGATGTGTAAATTGCAGCTTTTAAACCAATTACTTGAAACTCAGAAAGGCAATGTCTAGCCTTTGTATAAAGTTTGTGGTTTAGGTTATTTCTATTTCTGCAGTACCCTATTTCCAAGTCTTCTTTTTTAAATGTTCACTTTTAACCATCTCTTTTTGAGCAACCAGGTCCAGATTTGGGTTTGGCCTTAAATTCCAGAGTCAGTTCATTGTCCTGAGCCAGGATTTTCCAGACTTGTAGTTTAGTTGATCCATAACGACTGGAAAATATTTGTCCTACTCTTGTTCAGTCTTGAAACAACCTGTCCTAAAACCATGTATTTATTTTTCTCTCCCCCATGTCATAAATATATGTAAAGCACCCCTGCAGATCTACCTGATGGAGCAGGAACCCAGGATACCTGTATTAATTTGAATAAAAACTCCATAGCTACCCTGACTTTGGAGATGCCACCTGCACCAGAATTTCCATCCACACCTTTACCACCTATGAGGTCTGCTCCCTGGTCATTCTTAAATTGGTTTAATAATTTCCAGCACTTAAGGCTCCCTACTTTAATAAGATATTTAATTCTGCATACTAAGATAAGAAAAAAAAAAAGGCAGTAATACCTGCCCCTGTGACTTATTTAGTCTGCTCAAAACTTATTGTTGTGATTGCTCTCTACCTTGTAGTTTACTTTTTTTGTGTATTACAGTGATATGTCTGGCAGGTGCTTTCCTTCAAGTGGAGCACTTCAAGACAACATTTTCCAGATTTTTTTTTTTCCTGTAACAACTGAATCAAAAAAAAGGATATAAAAAATATTGAGAAATATTTTCTAATGTTCACAAAACTAACACTTCCAAAAAGTTGTAGCAAAAAGCATATAAAGCTTTTCAGTGAATCCCACTAGCACTTGTGTCACTTTTGGTATTTTCTAGAGTTGTTTTCCATCACATAATATAATCCCAAATCTATGTGTTCCATCTTAGTAAATGTCAAATACTACTTGACTTTCTGAGTTTTAAAGCAGCAGGACACTCTCAGCCTCCGCTGGAAGTGTGATACTTCTTAAGTGTGTTTTGCATCAGTTTATCCTCTTAATTGTACTTTACTGTAAATTTCATGGTCTTTTTGGAGGCTTTTGGGATTTGGGTTCTTTTTTTCTTTTTGGTTTTATGCACAGTGTTTCCTGCACTAACACTTTTATGCACAGTGTTTCCTGTTCTTCATATTGCTTTAATGTGAATTAAAAATCTCTTTCTCTGTGTGTCTTCACTTGGTTTTATTACTGTGAATGAAGTGAAAACAATGCTAGACCAGAACCCGCAGCTGCTCTTTTGCCGATAGCAGATTCCTGCCCTGGCAGTGTCCCCTCTCCCAGACTTTCTGAACGTATTGCTGCACCAGCTCCTGCGAGGTAAATCATTCACAGGGGTTATGATTCAGTTAACAGTCTACCCTGTTCTAGACTGGATTTGTCTGTCTTGGAGGAGAGAGGGTTGTTTGTCATTCGCTTAAAATAAATTTCATTAAGCTGCTGTGACTAGGCATTTTCCTGGAAATGGTAGGAGGGGGAAGGAGAAAAATTACATAAAAATGAGGAAATTCATGAACAGTCTCATGGATGCTAGTTAAAATATTTAGTGTATGTACGCTCTCAGTGGGTGTCCACTCTATCACTTGGATGGAGAAGCTTTCCAATGGTCTCAACAACTCAAAAGTGAATATGAATTTAGAAATACAAAAGTAATGTGGATTATTTAATTCATAACACACTGTTGTGCTGTGATGCAATCACAGAAAACTAAGGAATTATCTGTCAGATTTCCTGTCACTGGCCTTGGATAGTTTTACTGGTACTTACCTTGGCAAACTGCTGGTGTTTTGGAGGTCATCTATGAATACTAGACAGCAACAATAATTTTGGATAGAAAACAGTGACAGTAATTTGGAAGGTTATGATACTGTTACTGAAGATCAATAACATTTTTCTGATTGCTTGTGTTACATCGTGCAGGGGGTTTTGAATTCCAAGTAGCATGCACAAGCATAAAGTTATAACAGGAAACAAAGCTGTTCCTGTAAAAATGAGAATTCAGTGAACAGTGCCTTGTCCTGCCAGGCCCTAGACAGACATTCATGCTTGAGTAAAGCATACAAAAATATACTGTTGCCTACACCTGTGTGGGCTTTCTGCAACTGGAAAACTGATACTAAGATTTGGAATTGACCAGTTTTAAACCTTTTAAAGCAGTAGTCTCAACTATCTGAGAGATGAGGAGAAATCTGACATCAAAATAAAAGTCTATTTTGTTGTCTTTTGAAGGCATTTTTGTTATCTGGGAGAAGCAGGTACCTTCATGAGCTACCATGAGCTTAGGCAGGAAGGGGTGGAGGCTGATGATAGGAGCTGGTAGGTACCTTCGTGGTGACATTTGGTTTGAGCCAATACAGTAAAGAAGATTTGGTTGTGATGTTTTCAACAGCAAATTCTCTTAAACCAAAAAAGATTAAAAACACACACAGAAGATGTATGGCAGTACTTCTGGTGATTTTTTTTTTAAGCAGAAAACTTGGGATGAAAAAGGCAGTGAAAAAAGTACTGCTTCAGTAATTGATTTTCATGTCTACCAGTGAAACTCCAGTATGATTACGCTTACTTGCCCCATCCGTGGATGTGTTCAAGGCCAGGTTGGATGGAGCTCTGAGCAAAGTCTGGTGAAAGTTGTCCCTGCCAACAGCAGGAGGGTTGGAAGTAAATGACCTTTAAGGTCCCTTTCAACCCAGACCATTCTATGATTCCACTGAGCTGTAGATGCCTTGCAGATACCACTGTGTTCTGAGTACCAAGGAATCTTCTCTAAAACCTAGCTCTGCATCTGAGTCCAGGCAAAGGAAATTTAAATCTGCTCTCACTCAAGATCTATGGCTCTAAATTTGTTATTTGGCAAAATTAAGCTAGCAAGAGAGCAGCTTTAAAATGAGAAATCAGAAAAGCAGCTATGTTCATGGTGGTTAAGGATGAGAGCCATAATATTTTTACAAATAAAAAAGTAGATGATAAGAATTTTCTGCTCCAGAAGGGCAGAAATTTGAGCAGCTTCTGCAGAGCTGTAGAGCGAAGGTTTAGCATTGAATGTGGGAAGGAGAACATAAATTATTTGATAAAGCTGTGTAGTCTGGATTCTCCCCTGAAATGAGAGGTCGTCAGTGTAGCAATTATAGTTGATATTTGTATTTTGTTACTGAGCTGATGCTGCTGCTTTATTATGCTCTTTTGAGTGGGAAATACAGCAAATCTGATCTTCAAACCCCCTTTTTAATAAAATGGCACCTATTTGAAATGGCATGAAGCAATTCATGAGTGCCATGTCAGGCTTTTAGTAAAGCAAAACTAGGCCATCCAAGCGTGAGTAGACTTGCTCTTGCTACTGAAGCCTTGCATTTGTTGTCAAGGGCTGGCCTAGGTCCTTATTTTCCTAATGGGCTCCATCTTTTCTTGGCTGAAGCTCTGTAAATTGTACCACCCACTACTTAACCACCAAGAAGGAGAAAGCTTACTGTGAAACGTATGAAGGATCTGGATTTGATTTCTAGATTAAGGTTAAGTGAGCTGCTTATAAGGCAGACTTCATAATTTTTTTTTTTGTAGTTTTAGTTCTTTATTGAAAGCCTTAAATTGTTGTTTGTCTATATAACCAACTACTATAAGTTATAGTATATTATCACTCTATTTCATATATGCGATGTCCTCCTGTAAGTTTAACAGTAAAATACTTAAGAGCAATTACAGCCTTTCCAGAAAGTTGCAAAAAATCATCTTAAAAAGTAATTCTGGCAGCTTTAGACCATGTAAACCACAGAATCTGGTGCTTCCTGAGAAAATGTATAACTAATATAAAACAGATGCAATGCCAGCAGATCTTTAGATTGTATTTAATATACGTGCTTTTTACAGTCATGCCAACCTACTTTTATATTTTCTTTTAATGGAATTATTTGTGATATAAATACAAAGACTTAGTAATAAGTAATAATAGGTATTAGTCCTGATTTTTGTTGTATACTTTCTGATAAGTGAACAGCCAAGAATATTCTCTGCAGAAATTGTAGTCTGGGAAAAGAAGAGGTCTCAGGCTGACCATACTAAAACTGTCAGAGTTTTTATGGTTATTTTGGTGCGATGACAAGCAAGAGGAGGTAAAATATGGGGGAGGAATATGGCTCTCTTGTGGTGAATGCTACTTGTCCTTCCGCTTTCTTTTATTTCATAGAACTTTTGTTTAAGAACCCCTTGGAAGTCTTAGGCAAGTGTACACCTCATCTTCCCTTCAGTCGTTCAGGTTTTAAATGCCAGCAGCCAGGTAGCCTCAGTGTCTGAAGTGTCATCTCCTTACACTAGGTAGTTTCTTGTGTACTGATTGTGCTCTTGTTCAAATTTGTTATCTTTTAAATAACTACCCAAATAGTTAGATGTCGCTATAGGACACGAGAAGAGACACGGACTCTTGCTAGGTTGAGCAGAAAGAAAAAAAGAAAGAAAGTTTATTTTTAGTTCTTATATTTATAGGGTTCTCAATTCCACAAGGGATTGGAGGACATGTCACTTCCTCTTCAATCCCACTGGAGAAAAAGGATGCTCATCAAAATTCTCTCATAATATAGGAATGTAAACAAAAAGGACAGTTAAGTAAACATTGTCTATTATTTACATGAACTCCGTGAGAATATCTGACTCCAAAAATGGAAATTATCAGAAGGTTAGCAAAAAACAGGACAACAGTTAGATTTTGTGGTTAAACAAGCACTCAAACTTTAGCTGTAAGAACACCTCCAAAAAATTGTTTTCAGCATGGTCTGATTCCCTGAGCATGAGTATTTGGCTCCTACAGAAGGAGGTAAAAAAAGCCCTTATCTGCTACTCACTTACTCTTCTTACAAAAGGTGCAAGAATACCAGCTAGAAAGAGTTGTCTACTGCTGTTTTGTATTTTTAATCCAATGAGAAATTTCTGTTCCGTATATTGTCTCATTATAATTACTCATGAAATTAACATCAACTAGGAAAACAACCGTGCCTGCTCCAGATGCAGCGAGCTCTTTGCCAGCAGATGAAGCTGTCCCCAAGATGTGTGCTGTGGCCACGCAGACCACCGAGTTCCCCCTGCCTGCTGACCCAGCTGGGGGACTGCCTTCTCCAGCCCCGCATGTGGGAACAGCCCTCGGGCTGCCTCCTGCCCTTGCCAGGTACATCCGAGCCAGCTGTGTTAGAAAAATGCAGTCAGAAACTGTAATTTTACACACACAGAATCGCAGAAAGGTCTGGTTTGGAAGGGACCTTAAAGATCATTTAGTTCACATGCTCCTGCTGTAGGCAGGGACACCTCCCACTGGACCGGATTGCTCAGGGCCCCATCCAACCTGGAGGTGAACATTTCCAGGGTTGGGGGGTCTGCAGCTTCCAAGATGATGCTGTCAAGAGGAAGCAGCTTAAAGGTCTCCTGACCCTCATAGTGCTCCAGAAATTTATATAGTAATTAGAAATTCAAGTAGCTTTTAGACAAAAGTTGTAAAAATAATTTAAAAATTAAAGCAGCTTTTCAGTGGAGCAGGAAAAGCAGTCATGGGTAGGAGATTCAGTTGGATTTTGTTGGCAGAAGTTGGTGACATGAGGAGCATATAGTCACCCTTATTACAAAATGTGTGTTTTGAAATTGTCCAGTAGTCCAAAGTTTTTGGAGGAGAATACAAGCTTTAGCTTATGTAGTGATGGGACATCCAGAATATAAGTCTTTACCAATAGGGAAAGCAAGTGCTTCCCTCAGTAATTAATACTGCAGGATATTAAACCATACCTGTTTTGTTTGTTTGTTTATGAGTAAGGAGTGCTGTAAAAAAAAAATCCTGACATGAACTCCTCCTGAGCTTTAATTAGTATTGCCAGAGGTGTATGAAGTGTTTGGTTAATAACTTCTCTTCTCTTGCTGCTTTTGGGCAGGCATGAAGCATCTCTGCCTACTTGTGAAACTAATTGTCTCAATAAAATCTCAAGCTTTCAGTCTAAATCATCTGTAAGTCATGCAAGGTAAATCTTTTAAAGTGTATCTACAGCAGATTGCTAGGTGTAAGCAAGGTATTCAGGCAGTGTTTTTGCATTTAAACCTGGGAAGTAGTACATAGTTGTGTAGATGTATTGGAGTGTTTGGAGTGTTTTGTAAGGTGTTGTAGTTATTTTTAAAAATACACAGAAATTCAGTGGATAATATTGAAATTTTAAAATAAGAACCCGAGTTACAGGTTAGAAATTGCAGAAGTTATTTTGGAGCCAGTCTGGTTTTTCACATTTTTAAATCTGTTCACATTCCTTTCCACCTGTAAAATAAGTAGGGAAAATGAAAAAGGGCGAGGATCACACTGAATTTGGTAAGCGCTGCTAAAAGTGAACCTGCTGAAGTTATATCAGCAAATATTCCAAAGTTTTCTATGTTTACTATTTATTATGAAAAAAAGGAGAAGGTAAATGATCTTCAAGGCTTATTCTGTCCACACCATGGAGGCTTAAATGGATCCATGTGGAGAGTTCTGGGCCCTGGTTCAGTGGGAATGACCCAGTCGTGCAAGGGAGAGTCTAGAATGAGGAATTTGAAGGCTGACAGATGCTAAATGCTCACTTGATGAGACGAAAGTTTTATTTGTGGGTGAAATCAAAATTGCCGTGCTCTATATTAGTATTCAAGTTGCTAACACATTGCCTGATGTCTCTGCGAGCTGGAAACTTCCATAACTTTCCAGTGGTTGATGTGGTCTGGTATTGTACTGTATCTCTGTCAATCTTTCCTACTTTCTCTGTTTTCTCCTGCGTTGACTCAAAGCTTCTACGCTGGAAAAGTCCTGCTGGAAGATCCTTCGGGAAATCTGCCTATCCTTGGACCCTCTCCTCTTCCAATTGTTTCTCCTTTCAAGCAGAGATCAAAAATTAAGAGCATGGCTGCTGCTGCTGTGTCTGCTGCTATTGCTGTCCGGGCCAGGTAGACATCAACTTCTAAAGGAATGTTTTATAGGTTGGTTTAAGGAGGTTCCAGTTCACGCAAGAATAATTGGTCCCTGGCAGGGTTGTGAAATCAACTGGCTCTTTCACAATAGTGGGCAAGTCATTAGAATATGCCCAAAGCTCCCATGCCCTATTTATAGCTTAGCTGCTCTGAACCTTGCTGAGTAATTCTACCATTCTGTTCCTCATGATACCTGTTTTACAGTTCAGTTAGTAAATTAACTGTAAATAACATTTGTGTTACATGAGTGACAAAGAATAATCTGTAACTTTGAGGAACTTTTTGATGCTTGAAAACAATAGCTTGCTGAGTTCCATCTAAATCTTGACTGTATTGCTTTTTATAGACCAAACATTTTGACAAGTTTTTCAATCATCTATTTATATCAGTAAAGTATTTTTGAATATGCAATAATACCCATATTTTTGTATTTCTACATTACATAGATGTCCTAAGGTACTGATAAATTGTGTACGTTAGAAAGCATATACAAAACCAGAAAACTAAAAAAGATGAAAACATTTTCCCTTTACTTTTTATTTTACTTTATTAATGGTAAAAATATATGAAAAAAATTGTTCTCACACCTCAGTGGGTTGTCTAGTGCCTCCCCTGAAGTGTACAGCCTCCACTTTGTGGGCTGCTTGTTTAGACATAATTCCTGCATCAGTTTTCCTGGGTTCAATTTCTCCATATAGATTTTTCATGAGGGATTTTGGGTTGTCAGTGGTCCCAGCCATCTGGAACTTTGTATGGTCACCTTGTTTGTTTATGGGGTCTTTTTACACGCTTGCTAGACTCTACGAACCTAGTGCCTACCGCTCGCTCCTGGATGCCCTGCTCATCACGCCTGTTGCTAAGCCTCCTCTGCAGGCCAGTGCACCCTCCAGGAAGTCCACAAGTGCTCTGGAGTTGCCAAAGGGCAAGAGGTATTGTCCTGCTGTGGTGTGTGGTTGGCACTTAGGACTCGCAGGAAGCTGGCTGCTCCTTCAAAGCACGTTTCTGTTGTCTGCATGCTTGTGCCTGTTCTGGTCTTTGATAGGAGGTCAGCAGCTCCAAATCCTGCTGGTTTCACCTCTTGGCGGAGCTAATCTGCACCCTGGGCCTGCTGATGGTGTTTGTGGAAGTCCACTATACTAAAGCAGAGGTCTCCTTTCCTCACTGGCTTCAAGTGCTCTCTAATATGCATGGTGGTGCTTATGTTGTGTCGTGAGCCTCTGAGGGAGGCACTGTCACTCTACAGAGGCAGCTGGAGAAGAAACAAGAGATTCTGGCTTGAAACTTCTGTGCGGGTGAATTATTTGCCACAGTTCCTTGAGCAACTAAGCGGCACGTTAGACTATTTTTCAAAGCTCACTTTGAATGTATAAAATCAAATAACTGGCATTCAGTCCAGCAAATGACTATTTTAAAAATTATTTGCTGTCTAGGCCCTTTGTTCCAGCGCTGGTTCTGTTCAGTGCACAGGACTGTTTGTTCTCCTTTCCTGACCGCAGCAATGTTAACGCTTGCTTCAGCGGAAAGCTGCTTTTATGACTTCAGCTGCACAGGCAGGAGTGTACTTGGCTATTTTACAGGGCAGTATTTATTAAATTGTGCTAACGAAGGAATAATCTGTGGGTTTTCATGTGCCTATTTGCATATTCCCAAGAGTTAGACCCATCTAGAGATAAGGCCCAATTATAAGTAGAGCTGAGATCCACTTGATGCAGAAACTGGTGTAGAGTAGCAAGTATTAGTTCTTTCCCTCCTGTTTCGTGGCTTCCAAAGTGACCTCAGTCTCTAGAGAAAATCAAAGTAGCCCTAACCTCAGGGAGGGGAAGTAGTAGTTTGTAAGACACAATCAATCTTTAGTTGTGTCAAAATTTCTAACTTGTAGCAGATCCACTTTAAAAAAAGATAAAAAAAAGAACTTTAACAGAAGTGTGGTGATATAACACAACTTTAAATACTAAGTTTACTTTTGCCACTGAATCTTACTAGAAAACCTTTTATGTACACATTAGAAGAAAACCTCTTGAGGAGTTCTGATACCTGTCTGTGCACTATGGGTGAAGCCCAGGCCTTGCCATCAGCAAGACTTCATTCTTTAGCTGTGGTGTTTGTTTTGTGATACTTCAGTAGAGCCAATAACGATGGTGAAAAGAAATTCTCTGACTTCTCTTTTTATCCTTCACTCACCAACATGCATAGTTTATGGCAAGTGGAGGTAGATTGCTACATGAATGGGAACTTTTTCTTCCTGAATCTGAAACTGGCTTTATGTTTGTCCCTTGTTTGCTCACCATATGGAAACCCTCCTGGTCTTGAAGATTCATTTTTGGAGATGCACTCGGTGTTGAGATTTCCAAAGGGCCCTACTCAGTTGCTGTTGCTTGCAAGTACCTGGGGCTGTGTGTTGGAAAAGGAAGGAAACAGTGGAGAACTGGTTTCATTCTTCCATAGTTAAAGTCCAATTTTTGAGGGGTTTAATCTGTAGTGCTCTTTCAACTGACAGCTGGAGAAAGGTGTGCCAGGGAGCCAGAAGGCATCCTGGGAGTACAGAGAACAGAAGGCCTGCCCAAAACACCATATCAGTATTGGATATATAAAGATCCAGGTTGAATGACTTGAAATAAACATCCGTGGGTTATTAGGGGGTTTTAAAGGCAACCTTTAAACTTGTGAAAAATTAATTTTCTCTTAAACCATTGCAATAGCCAGGTTATCCTGGTTATTCAGGTTGCTACCACAAGGTTGTGGCATAAAGTGATAAAGGAAGCATATGATTTTCAGGCTGTTAGGGACATCCCAAACAGGATATGACCTAAAATTTGGGGTAGTGATGTAGCAATACAGTTAGTCTGAGAGTTAGTCTGAGTTACACTCTGCATAAACTGCATTTTTAAAAGGATTTTTCCAGGAATAGCCATTGTTGCCCTGAAGATAGCATACAACAAATGAGGGTAATGATTTCTGGTTTCCATATTATCATCCTTAGTCCTGAGCTGCTGGCACTGGTAAGGAAGGAGAGGTTACCAGTAGATGGAGCTGAAGAAATGAAGCTTTGTGCTTCATTCAGTAAAGAAGCACTGCCTTTACTGTACAGGTTGAGAAACATGTAGGAAAAGGAGATAAAAGAAGATAAATGTAGTGTCAGTAACTAGATACTCATATTGAATGTCAACAAAGATCAAGCAAAACTAATGAATTATGTCTGGAAAAAAATAATAGATTTGAGAGAAATATATACCCATTGAGTGTGAGAAACTAGGTATTTAAATGTCTTTGCATTACAATCCATCTAGTGACATATTGTGATATGTACGCGAATGTAATGCCAAAAAGTTGTTTTAAATTGCAACTCACTTCGTCCCACAATAAAACAGTTGATAAGAAAGGAGAGCTGAAATCTTATGTCCCATAACAAAAGAAACTAGTATACAACAGAATGCAGTAGACTAACTTGTTCAAAAGAACACTTGGCTCAGCCAAGAAAGCCAAGTAAATAAATTGCTTTGGGGTTTTCTGGCTCTTTTATATCTTTTTATAATTTTCATGAAAAGGTAATGAATCTATTTTACCAAGGTAGCTTAGGCTTCTTTGCATTATCTCTGGAGACAAACTCAGGAAGGTTGTAGCTATAACAAAAGCAGAGTGTTGATTCTGTTCTGCAGTAAGGTTGCTCCAGAAATATTTCCCATTTATCCCTCTCACTTCACTGTCTCTGCTCCAAAAAGCTGGATGTCCTAAACTACTCTGTACTGGGTAGCTGCCAGAATACTTGACCTTTTTTCTGACTTAGTAACTGGCCTGAAGTGGTGATGAACATCCACACGTTTTCTTCCCCACCAGACTCCTCTGTAGTGGGCTTTTTTGGGGTGTGTAACAACTATGCAATCTTTCACTAAGCTAAGTGTTTCATCTTAATGACAACAGGGATAGCCTTGAGTTTATGGAGCATGTGTGTTTTTTACCAAATGACACATATGCAGCACAGGAAATGGTGTATTTAGTATCTTGCATGTCCAAGAATTGGAGTTCTGCCTTTAAATTAAATCCCAAGGTAGAAACACTGTAAAATTTTGGGAAACACTAGCAAGAATGGGTGTTGACAGCCCTTTTGGTTTTGACATGGCTTTTGGTTTATCTACCTGATACTATGCTACATTCAATTCCTTTTAAAAAAATGGTAGTCTGACCTTGTGAGATGAGCACTGCTGTTAACTCTGAGAGAATACTTACTCTGAAAGGTGCTTTGAGTTATTTCTGTGTATAGAGCACTGCTTACAGAAGGGTTACATACTCCCTCCTGGTAATTTGATACAGAAGTACCTCCACCCAGGTGACTTTGTCTGCTTGCTCTTTCTATTACTTTATTTTGCATTTCTTCTTTCTTGCAAGATACTGGAGCACTGTTAGGTTAGCACGAAATGTAAACACTGACTGACACCATGGGCTTGTAGTAGGGGTGGGAACAAGGTCAGCACTCAGTGCTTCTTGTCTTCTTTTTCTCTATTGTTATATCAGAAAACCCTTGCTAAAAAGCCATCTGTATTTCCCTTGTTCATGGAGTTTTGTCATCATTCTCATACCTATCTCTTTCTAGTTTCCTGTTTATATGTATGTCTTCAGCTATTGTGTATTTTGATACTGGTAAAAATATATCACATAATTTGTATGACCCAAACTATTGAGACCTGAGATCCAAGCCACAGAATTCCTGGCTATCTGAAGAAAGCATTTACAAACTGTCCCTTAGATACTACATGACCTGTCCTGTCAGCAGATATCCTCACACCACAGGGGACTTGTTCCTTACTCCCACAGTTGTTCTGGACAGCAGAACAATTTAGTTTAACAAGCTACTTAAACTGTCATTTACATCCACTGAACTATTAGTAAAATACTGATGTATCAGACTGAGCTCAAGGCTCAGCTGACAATTTTTACAGATGGATAGCCAGTATCTTGGGCTTGCATAAGGAGAGAGTCCAGCCAACTCCCTTGAACCTGCTTGGGAAAGTCCGAGAGACTTCGTCCTTGTTATCACTTTAGTGCTTTTAGAAGTTACATGACAGCAGACTCAATTCCTTTTCAGTTATTTAGTAGGTTCTCCTTTGGCTGATAACAACATCTCACATTATTAGCTTCCCTAAAGTTTGTGTGAAGAAATTCTAGGCAGCATTATATAGGAGTTGCCATGGAAGGATGGAGGAAGGTTTAGGCATCTATAGATCCAGACCATGTGTTTTCCTTCTCTATTTTTTTTTTAAATTTGTTTTGTTGGGGTTCTTTTGGTTGGTTAGTTGGGATTTTTGGGTTTTTTGTGTGTTTGGGGTTTTTTTTGGGGGGGGGGGGGGGGGAGAGGGAGGAGCATCTCAACCTCTAAATACATTCAGAAGGATTTCCCAGTGCAAATTTCTTAATGTGCTTCTGGAATGTGTTCAGCCTGGTCTCTGAAAAACTGGTGCTTGTATCATGTGTGACCTGGACCTACTTCTTCCCTCACAGGATGAGGAATTATTACTTGCTTTTTCTAGGGGTTTTTTGCCAGTTTCCACAGTGCTTTTGTTGACTGGGAGACAGGATAAGTCTGAGGAGCCTTTTGTGAGCTCTGAATCAAGTTTGCCCTGGCACTGGAGCCCTGTGTGTCCCCCCAAGCCTCCAACTGGCTCCCCAGAAACTTGTTTGTTTTCCATACACACACTTAGTCTGATAAAATAAGGCTGCACTGTGTGGTAGGACTTGTTCTCCCTGGAATTTCAGGAGTGTCTGTTAAGCATAAGCTAGCATATGTGAAAAATAGAGAGGTGTCTTTGGCTTGCTTCTTTACCAAACATTTTTCTTGGGCTGTTATTGCAATCTGTTTCCCTTACAACACACTTCCAGAATTATTTTGATTAATCTTCCCATAGCTTATTAATCTGACTTCTCATGGATTTTCAGGGCACAAGACTGAGTCTGACAGACTCGTGTTTCACTGTTGCTTCATTCTTGCAGTGTTAAAGCCCCTTGCCCAAAGCTTGAAAGCAGAGCATTCACATCTTGCAGGAAATGTTGGCTTGCAGGGATGTGAGTCTTGGTACCATTAGTTTTCATTGTGGAAAACTTTGATTTTTGCTGTAAGTATTCATTAGGTGGAGGAGTGCTTTAAGAGTTATGGAACAGAGTTAAAATGTTAATGCTAGAGGCAGAAGGTAGGTGTGTCATTAATAATAGTACAAGTGTTCTGACATGGAAATGTTCTTGACCTGAAACTGACCCATGAGTGTCAGCCGGGAAGTCTGAGAAAGTACTCACATAGAAGCTGGTAAATACATAAAGTTTATCATTCCTCCCTCAGCTTCCTAGTGACGACACTGAAAAGCAGGTGGGAGCTCTCTTCTATAACATATTTATTTTCTTGAATTTCAGTATATTTTTTTTTGTCTCTTCAAATAATGTATTTTCTAGATAGTGAAACTTGGGTCATCACTGTACAATATCCTGGCAAGTTGCAAAATATTAGTGGGGCTAACTGTGGGCATTGTACAGCCTCTTGTAGAAGATTAGTGCACTTCTGGAAAGATGCATCACTATATTTATAAAGTTGAATAAAAATAACTAGAGTTGGAGTGTTTCTCAGTGTAGAAAAACATGAAGTAAAATGTTGAGGAATGAACTTTGCAGCATGAATTTGAAGTTCACCATTTAAGAGGTTGAACCTCTTATGAGGGAGATGCTGCTGAGGGTGCAGCGAGTCTTTGAATGTGAGACAAAGACGGATCTGTCTTTCTGCAGAGAGCACTGCATGTGCACTCCCAGCCGACTGTGTGATTGGAGGCTGTAATTCCAGAAAAATGGTGCATTATTTCATGCAGCCCGCCATAGGTGGGCAATATCACACAGTAGAGACTTGCCAAGCTGCAGTAGCAGCCTGCCTGTTAATGTAACAGGCTGTGGTGGTGGCTTGAGTTTATTCAATTCTTGCTTTAAAGTAACAGGCACAAAATACAAAGGATGTCCAAGACCTGTTAGAAGTTTTGCCCTGAGGCCAACAAGATCCTCTCTGTCAGAGTGATGGCTTCAGGCTTTTCCCTTGGGAAGCTTCTTGCTTCAGGCTCCTGGCACATAAGCTTCCAGAGGTGATTAAAAAAAAAAAAAAAAAAAAGAGGTAGCTTATACCTGGGTTTATAATTGTCTTTTAGTTTGGGATCATTAGGATTTCACCTAATTTCTAAATTAAAGCCTAAGTGTCTCCAACAATCTGTTGCTTCAGGAACTTGCATGCCACATCATTCACAAGCCCTAGAATTTAACCCCAAAAATAGCAATGGTAGAGTTACTAATCAGCATTGCAGTGAGCCTTGTGGGCCTCCATCAGTCTGCTTCCTTGCCATCTTCTCCCTGAAGGGTACCTTCTCTGCTTGTCTGAAATCCATTTTTGCTTGTCAAGTAGCCTCTGCTGTAAAAGATAGCTGCTGACTCAGCAGGATTTTCTTACTTCTGACAGATGAGTTGTATTATTTATGATTTATATGTTCCAGACAAAGGTAATAAAGAGGTGCTAGACTTGAAAAGCTATTTGACAAGCGGTACTGAGCCTGTTGGATGGAGAAGAAGGAAACTTTCTTTTTTTAGCACCAACAGTGTTAACAAGGAATTCTTAAAGTTGCAATCGGCCTCAGGCCTGGAGTGAATTTGGTGGGTTACGTGTCAAATATATTCCACAGTACAGAAGGATGTTTCTGTAACAATGAAGCTGCAGACATGCACTTTTTTCATTGTGGAAGCCAATCCTAAACTACCTTGTCATCTTCAACCACTGAGCTGCTACTTCACATCAGAGGTTACTTTCCTATCCTTTTTCTTTCAGTCTGCAATAGCACTTTTACATCCCGTATTTCCACTGCCTCAAAATCTGCCTGTAATAAAGATTGGGATCATGAATTTCAGAGGCATCTACCATGTACCTTCAATGTCTCCATTTGAGCTATACAAATGTCTTTAAATATCTTTTCACTGTTCAAGATAACAGAATGCAAGGTCTCACTTTGTGCTTCACTGAGCTTGTGCACACTGCATACAGCAAATCCACCACCACCAGTTCAGCACAACTACTGCTGTTACCAAAAACCTCCAATTGCCATGGCTGTTACTCATTAAACTGAGCATTCAGATTTATTCTCTAAACTGTGAATATCCCTTTTATCCCTTACCTGGAAGAAGAATCTAAATACATGAACTATTTACTCTGTAAATCTAGAGACAAAAAAAAAATCAAGGTTATGAACCTGTGTTTTGGCCTCACGGTGTGTTCAAGTTGTTACATGTCATATGGGCAAGGCAATACTGTGCATGTGCAACACTTGTAAAGTAAAAATAGCTCATGGATTTTTACTTTACGAACTTGGAACAATCTGTAATTCTGGGAATGACCCTCGTGAGATGCGCATGGTGCACATGTGCTGTGAATTTGTTTTTTTCAGTACAAGGCTTCTAGTGCGTTACTGATAGGTTTCCAAATTGTGCAAAATATGTTTTTTGGAATGGTATTTCATATATGTGTTTGGCTGTATTTCACAATGTTGTTAATTTCCTGGTTTTAGTGTCCTTTTGTTTTGCAAATGACCCTCATTAGTAATTACTCCTCTACTTTGAATATTTTAAATAAAAATATTTATTTTCAGCTTCCCAGGCAAGTGAGAAACAAAAACTTTTCTTGATAGCAGTGTAATTAGTGGCTACTTGCACTCCATGTGAATTGTGATTAAGTTCAGTTTTCATTATGCATGTTTTTAAAGAGCTAAATGAATTCTGCCAACCCTTAAAATATAAAAGCAGCTGTAAACTACTCTAAAGAGGCAATATAAAATATTGTGCATGTTGCTTAATGAGTAAAGAAACTTACAACTCTTTTAAAATGAAAACTGTGAAGGGATTTAGTCGGCTGTATTGAATTTGGCAGACCTTACTCAAGTGTCCAGTTCTTAAAAAGCAGCATCAGGGTGTAACTACCACAGCACTGTTAATGATGACAGACCAGTGGCTGCTGCTTTGTTGCACCAGGGTGAGGGAATGTCACTCCACTTCGCCATTTCACAAGTTCTCCTGCTCTAGCAAGAGGCATTTGTTTACTCTTCCCTCGTTTCTGAACAGTGATTCCCTGGAAACTGCCCAGCCTGGCCCGGTGAGAAGCATCCCTGCCTGCCAGGACAACGTGGATGTGAGACCTGCTCCTGCCAACACTACACCTGCTGCAGTCCTCAAGCCAGTGGCACCTCTGGGTTCTGCCAAGGGCTGGCAGCCTCCAAATCAAGCAGGTAACTTCCAGAGAGGATTTTTCTTGTTCACCTAAAGACCTTTGGATGGCTCAGAAAACAGACTTCACCGTGGGTGTGAAAACAACAGGCTTTAAATGGCTGTTTGTGGGTTTTGAGTACAGGCCAGTTTGCTTGGAAAAGAGGAGAAGAAAAACCAATTTAGCCATTTTAGTAAACCAGTAGCCCTTTTTTTAAGTAGCTTCCTAGATGTAATTGGTTTCACAAACAAGCAAAATTAGATGCCTCACACCTCTATTAAAAGCATTTGCACCAATCAATTATATGTATACAACTCACAATTTCAGTTTGGTGCTTCCTATGTGTCTGTAGATTCAAGTACATTCCGTGCTATTTCAGGTAGGAATATCAACATATGTTGGTATTATTAATAGACGTGTTTTCCAAGTGATCTTTTCAGAAGTACTAGTTAATTTTAAAAAGGGATTAAAAAGGCTAAGGCATTAGAGTGTTTATGTATGTGACATCTGTAGGTTTTATTTGAGCAGGGTGCCAGATTGTCGTGTAGGTTTGTGTTACAGAGATTTGTGGAAAAGTTCTTGCAAGGACAATTCAAGGTACGTTCTTTGGACATACCTTGGTGATTTCTACCCCTTTGAACCCACACCAGAATGTCTTCTATCTGGAAATCATTCTGTTTTCTTTATGAGCACTCTTCTGTTATTACATAATACAGATATGTTTATATGTGTAGCTGTGTACTTACATTTTTATAGTATTACATGCAGTAGTGACTTGGGGTAATCTTTTAAGCTGAATCAGTCTTCGGTGCTGGATTAAACTTGTGTAGTAATTACAAAGGATCTGGGAAATCTGTATCATTAATTAAGCTTTAGCTTAAGATTTTTCTTGCTAATATGAGATGAATAGTCTTGATTCTCTTTCTGACAGGATCAATTATGCTAAATAGCTCTATTTCTTTGTTTTTGTTCTGTGTTAATGTTTTTCCCTGTTTAGAAGTATATCCAGTCCCAGAATGGAGCTATGGAGGCCTGGGCATAAAAATAAAAAACATATGGTGTTAATGCTGCTGCGTGTTTTATAATGGCTTTGGCACTTCTGATTGAATGACTGCTGTGGTTGGTGACAAGCCGATGTATTTGGGTTGAGATGTGCACTTCTGTGGGAAGCCTCAAGATGGCAATGCACTGTCATTGCTGTACTTTCTTGGCAAATAGCGAGACTACTATTGAGGGCAAGGGAAAGACTTTTTAAAATTTAGATCAGTTTAATTCTAGCATTGCTTTACTTGTTTGAGTTAGTTGGCATTAGAGGGGAAAAAAAAAACCCAAAGTGAACAGTAACAACAGAAGCCCCAACTGTTTTTAAAGTTACATTTTTGGTAGTGTGTGCGCTTAAGGCAAGTTTTTGTGGGAATGTGACTGATTGTGCTTCATGTTTGATATAACTTTCTGTCTCACCAAGTGATTAATTACTTCACTTGCATAGAACCCTGCCATCAGTTTGGGGTTTCTGTAGTACCACACTCATTTTTAGTATGTTGGTAGGTGTTTCACTGCTAAATCCTACTACCATACTCTAGTGTTAATAGGAGTCAAATATTTGAAATAGCCTTTTTTATTTTTAAGATGTTCATGAAGGAGAAAGATTTAAAGAGGTTAATTAAACTACACTATGCCCATGTTCTTGCATAATGTCAAAATCTCTTCTTTTTTTTACATTAGAGATACCAACTAGGCAGGTGAGAGGGAAAGCCAGACGGAGAATGTTTGATTGTTATGTTCCAGAATAGCCTAGAGAAAGCTTAGAAAGTTCATACTGGTAGAGAAGCTGGTGGAAAGAAACGGTTATGGGGATGTCAGCTTTGTGGTGTCTTGATGTAGGGTTCTGAGATGCACTGCTTAAGTTCCAAAGAAGCAAATCCATTATCTCTCCCCAAAAATAGTGGGGGAGCCAGAAATAAAAGCTGTAGGAGAAAGAGGTATTGAAGAGTCAGAGTTCCCTAAAATTGGAAAGTACAGGGAAGATAATCTAGCAGTGAATGGCAACTGCCCAGGAATTAACAGGGTGGGAAGAGATACAATGTCCCAGGTGCCAGAGGAGCTTCAGTTCACATTTGCACCGTAGGAACACAAGGAGTCACCCATTGCCATGGGAAGCCCGTCTGTGCTTGTCTCCTGTAGGTGGACAGCAGTCTGACAGGTAAAACTGTTTCAATGATTGAATGTTTTGATAAAATTAGTCAAATGTTAAAGAAAAAGAAAGACTATAAGTGTTTCAGAGAATGCTTGGATTTCAGTTCTGCTGTTCATTTGCAGTCTGCGAGCATAAAGTTTTCCTTAAAGTAAAATTGCCAGTGCTCCACAGGCCAAACAAAATTTGTCTTCATAGGCCATAGGCCTGACAAAGTTTTAGGCCAAAAAACCCCTTTGATTTCATAGCTGAAGTCTACCTTAGGAAATAATTAGAAGGAAGATACAATCTTATGTAAATGTATAGCAGTATGCTATTAATAGCAGAAATGTATTGGGAGCACAGTTTTACAGCTCTGATACCACTCACCCTTCTAATGAATATTGTATATAACACCAAGTTGTTTCCAAAGCAAAACAGGCATGTCATAGGATTTTGTTTGTGCCTGGGGAACCTGTAAGATGCTGATTGATGGTGTGGCATGAAGATTACCAGTGATTTCATTAAGCTGTCTGACTATAGAGGTATGTCATTTGAGTAGACAGCATCTTTTCAGTTATTAGCTGGAATCTCTCTTTCTTGGATGGGTCACCCAAAGACTAATTTAAAAAAAAAAAATATTATGGCTTTTTTTTAAGCTTTGTTGTAGGGGTTTGGGGTGATTTGTTGATTTTTTTTTTTCTTTTGAGATTGTGCAGAGATGCTTGAAGGTGTAAGAGGGATTCTGTTGTAAGTGAAGTGTGAGCTATTTCATGACTTGGCAAGAAGATGCTCTAAAATTGAATGGCTGACATCACAAACCTGGAGATGCTTCAGGGGTTGGGGTTCTCCCTAAAAAAGTCAACCATGATCTGAGTGGTCTCACAATGATAACACCTTTAGGCCTGAATTATCCTCATTGGCTATGGGGGCCATTCACGCTCTGCTAGTTAGCTATGCTAGCTGCCCTGTATGAAGGTAACAGAGGTTTTATTCCTCTTTGGAATAAAATCCTCATAATACAGGATTCCTCAGTGGTTTCGTAGAGGAAATGAGGGGTGGCTGCCTCATGCTTTCTTTTAAGGCAGGGGTAAGAAGCTCAATAAGCTTCAATTTTTTTATATTGTTGAAACAAGTAAAATCACACTGTTACTGTGTGTTATGTTCACAGACTGGAATTTATAATAGTTCTCACTTCATTTTTGTTGAGTTAGGCAGCTCTACTCACCCACCAGAGGCAGAAGCTTTTTACAAGATTATGTTAAACTAAAAGAGTGAGGTAACCCAGAGCATCCTAGCTACACTCCAGTGAGCTATTTAGTAACTATTACTCTACACTTGCGTAGCATTGCTCACCCCCAAGGAACCCCGAAGCATTTTCTAGTCCTGGGCAAGGACACGGTGCATGCACAGGAGTGGCTTTCACTCACCACTGCCATGCAGCCACCTCGTGGGTGAGAGGTGACAGCTGCTTGTCAGCATGCTGTAACATTCCACAGACACTTAAAAGGAAGTGAACAGCACCGTGGCAAATCGAAACTGCCGGGACAATTTCAGAAGGTATAATTGCCCAGTAAGCACAACTACACCAACTGGAGTTAGTCCAGGAGATGAACTGTTCACGTGGAAAGCGTAGCAGAGTCTGTGATGGTCAGACGCGGTCAGGACTTCCAGTGTTACATTTCTCGTATGAAATTGCCTTCTCTTTCCTGGCTGGGGGCTGAGCTGCTGGTGCAGTGGGGACCAGAGAGGCTGTGTGCCAGGCACAGCACTGCCTGTACTACACCCTGCCTTCCAGTACGGGAGCTGGGCAGGCAGCATTCCACTTTGTTTGCTGGGGTCCCGTGGGATGGCAGGGGGCCTGCAGGGAGCTGTTGCAGCTGGTGGCCAGCAAGGCTGGTTTGCTTCTTGGAAAGGAGGGTTTCATTGCAGTCGATGTCCTTTGTTCCTCTGAGGCTTTGCAGCTGAGTTAGAGGAATGGGATGGGGAAGGCTTGTGGTAGTGTCATTCAAAGCTTGTGTTTTAAGTGACCCTTTACTCAGATGTGCCAACTTCCTTATTCCCAGGGTCTCTCTCAGCCTGGTATCACTGGGATATATAATCCCCTTCCAGCAGAGCTGCTAGGGAATGTCAGCATATTCTGCAATATGCACAACTGTCAGTTGCCTAATCCTGAGCGAGCACATGTGTTAAGCACATGCTCCCTTCAGCAGAGGGAACTCACTTGGAAACTGACTGCAAGCACATAAAAACTGCTCCCCAGACAACTTTGTTTTAAAAACTCTGCTATTTCCTTGAAGCTGTTTTCGTGTACTTGGTAGCCTTGCATTTACCTCCTCTGGAGTTATCCATAGCTTCCTTGCTGCATTTTCTTTTTTATATCCCATTCCTGCAATAATTTTAGAATTTTAAAAGCAGAAGAAAATGCAAGCCTGCTCCAAGGCGTGACTTGACATCCTGCTCTACTGGCAGTTTGAGTCTTTGTTTCCTTCCTTGCTACTTATTCTGCTACTTATTTATGTAGAGAGTATGGGATATAAATCCGGAGTGTATCAAACTCTGGAGTTTGGCCATCAGAGCAAACAGTATGGAGCTGTGGAGAGGAAGGAAGGCACCAAGAAACATTGTGCTATCACAAAATGATTGTACTGCCAGTAAGTCCTTAAGGGATTAAATACCATAAAGGGATAGACTGCAGCACTTTTTGTCCTTGTCGCATTTGCTTTTCTGTGTTTCATTAGTAATTGCTCCAGCCCATGTAGCAATTTTGTTGATCTTACAGGCTACCCTGACTGGGTAAGTTAAGTTGATAGCTTTGGGAATAGTTCTGCATGGGAAAAGCAACCAAACTATTGTGTCACGACCACTGTGTTCATAAAGTTGTGCAGTTTTGCTTTTAGAGCCCTCTCATACTAATTTGTTTCCTTTGTAGAACAGGAATTTTAAAGCAGGACTAATTATAGGAGTTCAAGGAGCTGCTTGTCCATTGAGGACCATGGTCTGAATATGGAGAAGAAATTGGGTTAACACTGCTAGTCATCAAGACAAATTCTTATACTGTTGGTAAGGCCTCTGTTAAAAATAGGTCCCAAAATATAAACAGTTCCACTGTTTTTCACTGAAAAAGGTTGTTAAAGATTGCTGCTCCATGATGTAGTCACCATTCATGAAAGCAGAAAGCCTTGTCTGTAAAAGTGTTATGATTGACAGGTCAAAACACAAAGGCTTTCTGATCCTGGTGTATGGACTGTAATTAATTTTTCATCTAATCTAAGTTATTCTATCATCATGTGACAGCAAACCACAAGAGTTTGTTCCTACAAGTTAATTAATGGGAAGTCACTTAGCCAAGTAAAGCCCATTGTAAAACCAGAGTAATTTATAAATGTTAACCTTAACTTGATGGCAGTATGAAATTGTAACTCCTGTAGAGTTGGTGAAAAAGTGAGTGTGTTTCTAAAACTTGAATGTTTATCTTTAAGAAGAGGCAGATCATGGTAATGATGCAGAAATGTACCTCCTGCTTTTTAGAGACAGAATGGCCTCGTGTACTTCACTACAAGATCTGCTGAATAGTAACTCAGCTTTTCTGTTACAAACATGACCTTAGACAATTTTCCTGTGTTTTGGTTTTGCCAAATTCACATGCTATTGCACCAAGCTGCACACTTAAGTGAATTGTTTGCATTAGTTGGACAGATGCGTGTTTCTTTCTGTGTTCATTTAAAGAGAGATGCAGAGATATTTTGGCTCTATGGTTATTTCATGCACATCAGGTGGGAACATTCACTGACTTCCAAAATCAGAGGGTCATTGTCTTTGATTTGTTAAAAATCAACTTCTTGTCACAGACTGACTTGCCAGATCAGTTCCTCTTCATTAGCTAGCACCAGCTCAGAGCAGTGATGTGTCCTGTTCAGATGCACAGGTGTAGGACATCCAAGAATTGTGCCTGATATTTGTTCAGCAAATGTGAAGCCAGTATTCCTCTGGTAAATGCATTCTTATTGGAATTCAGTGTTAAACGTCAGCTTCATGAAAGTGGCAGATAATCTACATGACACTGGACAGACGTGCTCACTGCAAGCATAGTCAAGCTGTTGAGTTCAGAATAGGAGCTAAAGGGAGGCAAAATCTTACCTGCAGAAGGCTACCAAATGGGTTTCTATACTGCCACTGCAGAGAAATTGAACACTGTATTACAGGATTTCATTTTCTCTTTCTTCTTGAGTCGTGTTTTTGATAAAAGCAACGCCAGTTGTGCCAAATTTGTGACGGTATGTGATGTAACAAATCAGAAGGAGACAGGCTGAGCGAGCCAAAACCACCATACTCATTTTAATTAAGATGCTTTACAGCTAATTTACCCGGAGCCTTTCCAGTTGAAAGGCTGGTTACTAACGCAGGAACTATTCCCTCTAGTTGCAGGGGCTGTTGAAATGGGGCCAAGGTGGCACCTGTTTTGATTTTCCACGGGTGCATACCAGCTTTCACCCGGCATTTAAAGACATGATAATGGTTTAATCCGTCCTGTTCTGCCTTTAATCAGCAAAAGGAGTTTAGCTCTGACTGTGTTTCCAAGACTTCTGAAGAAACAAAAGAAACAACTATGGAATACAGGGGTTGAACTTTGCGTTTGTTGGGGGTGGGGGGTTTGAGGTTTTGTTTTGTTTTTTTCTCACCTTGTACTTGTCCTGTAGCAATCTGCACTGAACTTGTGTGATTTCGTGCGGGCCTGGGAGTGGATGGGGTGTTATATTCAGCCAGTGCAGTGAGCTGACAGCAGAGCTTTTCAGACACGTTGCTTCATCCGGCCATCTGTTTGGTTTTGAGGGAAGGAACAGGAAGATTTCTTATACTACAGATATATGAGGAAAAGTCAGAAAATTGGACCTATGAAGCTTTATATTTTCCATTTATAATACAGTAGTTTGATTGCAGTGTATAAATCACTGAGTTAGAACACTTTAAAATGAAGTTCTGGCACTCCCACCGCTTCAAGTAGCATTGTTATTTATAGATATTACATGAAGGCTGATGTTATGTTTAAGTGAGCGTTAAACAGTTCAGGCTGTTGTATTGTTGCTACGCACCAGAGAACCTCTGTCAAAGTGACTTTGGCACCATCGCGTATCCGCCTTTCTCCTTTTGTCTTCCAAACCTTTCAGCAGTGTTTGCAGTTATCCATGTGCTCAGCGATGGAACAACCTATTGTTAGACTAACAAGGGCAAAGTCACACTGGGATTTTTAAAAGAGAAAAAAAAAAAAAGGGCAGTTCTTTATCCTGCCTAAAAGATTGTTAAATATTAAACTAGTCATACCAAGGAGTTTAGTGAAAACAAACACTGTGGGTTTGCTAAACTTAAACCTAATAAAGTAGAAAGTTAATAGTCAGGTACGGAATGTTTTTGCTTTTAGAAAAAAAACCAGCAATGACAATACATCAGTGCAAATGAACAGTGCTTTAGAATATTTAATTTAAAAGAGTGAAGGTGAAGTGAAGCCTACAAAACTCCAAAATTTGGCCACAGACATCTTCTCATGACTTGTAGAGAACCCAAACCTCTCTAGTACTCAGGTCAGATTAGCTCCTGCTGGAGTGTATAATTCTTATAAATTATTTCTTTTATTTATTAATTGTATTTATTTATTTTAGTTTTAAGTCTTCAGACCACCCACGAAAGTTGCTGTGCTTTATCCCATTTCAAACAAAAAAGATGCAGCAGGAAAATATGGGATGAGACTGTGTTGTCAGAAAGGTGATTTCCTTTCCCATTCTCAATCAGTCCCCATTTGCAATTAAAAATGTGCCTGCATCTCAACAGATCTTGGGTACTGGGGCATATATCTGCCCAGCACTCCTTGAGAACAAAGCTGCTGATCGTGTATGTGAAATAGAAAAGGCAAAGTATAAAGCACAAACTGCAGGAGAGCTCAGACTGGTTGCCAGGTTGAGACTGGGTGTAAAGATTTGTACCTACTTAGGCACTCCTCCTGTGCCCTGGTAAAATCTTCTAATTTCAAGAAAAAAAACACCTGCATCAGTTTTCTGTGCCTGATGTTTTTAAATCAAGTGGTTGTGTTTCAAGCTGAAAGATTTCCAAGGGAATAGAGAAGAGAAAGGAGGGGAAGAGAGTACATTAACTCAGAGTATCCGCTTCCTCTCTGCAGTAAAAACACCTTATCCACTGGAGTGTTAAATTTGCTGTTTAAATAGAAGGAATAGATGGGAAATGCCAGCATTCTATCTAAACAAGAAAACAGACCTAATATTTGAAGTTCTCTGCTATAAGAAGAGGAATATTGTTGGGAAAAGTACAGAGAATTCATATAGATTTAAGTGGGGAATTAATAGTGGATTTTTTAAAAATCAAAAGCAAACTAACTAAACAAAAATGTCACCACCAACAAAAAAATGCTCTGCGGGTTGCAGTGGAAGTAATGAACCTTTGGTGAAATTACTGAAGTGTTAAAGGTGTGTTTGTGGCCTGTGGAAAGACAGAAGTGGCCAATAAAAGCTATCCTCCTGCAAGTGTTCAGAAGGGAATGAGGAAGATAAAAGGCTGAGGGAAATCAAGCAGTGAGGAAGGGAGAATGATCTATGGTGAAAAAAAAAGTAAATCTAGAGAACTGTAGAAGATTTACAAAGAAGCCAGTATATCAAATAAGGTATTTGATATAGATATGGATATAGGTATTACAGTACTTTACTGGTGTATTTTCTTTAATAAGAGTATGGATCTGAAGGCAATGGAAGCAGACTGACTCCTCTTCTTCAGGAAGAAAAATCTGAACTGAAAGAAGCTTGAGTCCACTTCTGAACGGGAGTAGAGAGTAATGAGACCAACAAGGTCTTCATGTGGTTACCAGCAAAGAGAAAGAGAATCCTTGAGAGAATGCTGTGTGCACAAATCGTGAGCATGGGCAGGGACCTTCCTCGGTACTAAATGCCCCGCTTGGTTTTGCTCAGGTCACAGCTCTTACTTGACACAGTATTAATTTGTGTGGTTTCTATTATGTTTCACTTAAAAGAGAGTTTTTGTTATAACATGATGGACTATCTCCTTCTCTCACTTTTTAGTGCTTTAAATAACTCAGAAATGACTGATCTAACAGCTTTGTGGGGAAGGTTTACACAGACGAATTCTGCTCCTGGCCAGTAGTAACTTTGAAGTTAAGTAGTGTTCAGAAAAGCATCATTCATAAAAACAGCAGTAATGAAAGCTGTAATGAGACCAAACAAAAGGGAGCAATTGTGATGTTTGTACTTTTTTGCCCCCTTAAGAAAGCAGAAAGACTTTTTTTAACTACACAGTGCAAACGAAACAGCTGATGTGTCTGAATGGGCTTTGAGATTCGGTGGATAACCCCAACAGAAATTAGCAATACACTAAAAGCTGTGCTGCAATTTGATTTATGGCAAAAGCAGTCTTCAAACAGATTTGGGTTTAGTGTGTATTCCTGTCTTCTCATGAAATGGGATCTGAAAATTGAAAAACCATGTGTGCTGACAGAGGAGGAAAGTGCTATTAATCAACACCACTTTTGTTCATGTCTTCAAAGCTGTTCTGCCACCTTTTTCATATTTATCTCTTCCTAGGTTTTCAGCTTAGCAGGCATTTATAATTTGAAGTGAACTACTGTAGTAGAGTGATTTGTTCAAGATCAAGTGCTTCTGTTCCTAAATTCTTACCACTCAGGAATGTTCAATGTTTCAAGAATAAAGATGTTATTTTTTAAGATATTGCAAATTTATTAATTATATATTAGATATAACCAATAGTCTTGTTTTAAAAAAGAAAAAAGAAACAAAAGCAAAAAAAGCAAACCTTATGAATTGTTATACATTTTGCTATATCAGATTCTGAAAAGGATCCAAAAATATGTCAGTCTTGAAATGACCTGATAGGAGAAATTTTGGTAAACCAACCACTTGGTGTTGAGCCCATATCAGCAGGTTAATACCAAGTATAATTATAGTACAAAAGCATTGGTGTTAAAAAGGATTTCTCTTCCAGATGTGTTGTCTTAGCCTACAAGTGAGTGAGAGGAGAGGGTTGCTAAAATTCATGGTATTGTTTTGATTAAATTGTGTAGTTCTTGGCTATATTGTGTAAATAGCACAATATCGGCATTTATGTTGGATTTTCTGTGGATTCAGTGTTGCTTAAATCTATCTTCTCTGTGAATTAGTGTGCCACTTCCCTTTCAGCAGGGAATGCATTGTTTTGCCTGTAAAGTACTTGCAACTCTTCTGTAGGATGGAGGCTGATCTACATTACATTAATGGAGATAATGAGAAACTATTTTTCATCTTTTCCCCAGAAGATGGTATGAAAAATGAGAGGACAAATAGCACAAAGATTAACAGCTCCACAGACTAATTTTTTTGCAAAGCTATATACCAATGCCTTGACCGTGGTGTTCTTTGCAGCAGAAGCATCATCCTGCACTGTCTGACGTCTCAGTCATTGCTGCATTGTTAGTCTCTGAATTTTCACTCGGGTGTTATTTTCATTCTTTGATTTACAAGGTTTAGCAAGGCTGCACTAAAGCCAGGGCACCAAGTAAACACTCCAGGTTTCTTTTGCCTGTGGTTACTAACAAGTTACTAAAAAGCTATGGAAATGTGGGCTTTTTTATAACGTACTTGAAAAAGAAAGACCCCTTCTCTTGACAGGAATAACTTCTCCCATAAACCCATCTGGCTGTAGTTTGCACGTTACCAAGGTACATATATCAGCAGAGGGGAAAGAAAAGCAGAGGACTGTTTGTTTCTTCACTACCCTAACAACAGTATCATCTGTGCCTTCCGTTTTTGTAAATGCATTTTTCAAACTCCATAAAAGCTTATGTCTATTCTACAACTCTAAAACCCTGAGTACACATGGAAGTGTGTAGTGTATACATTTCTGAAAATGTCGGGGTTTTATTTGTGTCATACTTCTATAAGGAGGATGTGAACATGACCTTTGGAGTGCTTCAGATTGGCAGAATCCACTGATCTAGACTAGTGTTTAATATCAATTTAGAAATTTATTTTGCTTATACGGTACTCTAGTTTAAATTCCTACACATGCTGTATTGAATGTATGTTCTTGTTAAACGTGTTAGTAATGATGTATGATCTATTGCACTCACTGAAATTTTTTGAGTAGGTATGTCATTTTCTCCTACCTCTGTTCATACAATGATGTTCTTGGCTTCAGCTTTTGTATCTAAAACAAAATAATGCCTTCCCAGGTTGTATATTCTTTTACCTAACTTCTTCAACATGTTGAAATTTGTCCACTACCTCTACAAGTTAGCCAAAACCATTCTGTGTTATTTCACAGACATTTCATAAAGTAGGTGGGACTTTCTTGGTAACTTCTTGGGGGAGGAGGGGAAAATGAGTGCTTTTTAATCTGTTCCTTTAAGGAGGCAGGTATGTATACACTAGACAATGATGTTAGGCAAATGTTATTGGTTGCTTGTATTTCAAGTTAATTTACTTGGTACTGAAGGATAGTCCTCTAAATGCTTTTGGTCTTCTTTCCCCAGCTCCTGTCAGTGGATGGACATCAAACAGTATTAAATCACCTGGAACAGCTGCCCCGAGTGAAAAAGCTGCAACAGCACCTCAGCTAAATGAGCAAGACACGTTGGTTCAGCGGGCGGAGCATATTCCAGCAGGGAAGCGCACTCCCGTGTGTGTGCACTGTAACCAAGTCATTAGGTGTGTATCTGCTTGCTGGGGCACTCTTTGGGGTGGACAGAACTGGCTGGGTCGCCGGGCCCAGAGAGTGGTGATGAATGGAGCTAAATCCAGTTGGTGACTCGTCACCACTGTTGCTCCTCAGGCTTAGTATTGGAGCATGTCCTGCTTAATATCTTTATCAATGAGCCAGACTGGGATCACGGGCACACTTAGTCACACTTGCAGGTGACCAAGCTGGGCAGGAGTGTTGGTCTACTGGAGTGTGGGAAGGCCCTGCAGAGGGATCTGGACAGGCTGGGTCAATGGGCTGAAGTCAGTTTTATGACATTCAATAAGGCAAAGTTCCGTGTCCTGCGCTCGGGAAACAGCAACCCCAGGCATCACTACAGGCTGGAGCAGAGTGGCTGGAAAGCTGCCTGGCAGAAAAGGACCTGTGGATGCTGATCAACAGCAGCTGAACATGAGCCAGTGCGTGCCCAGGTGCCCAAGAAGGCCAATGGCATCCTGGCCTGGATCAGCAGTAGTGTGGCCAGCAGGACCAGGGCGGGGATTGTCCCCCTGTACCTGGCACTGGTGAGGCCACACCTCAAATCCTGTGTTCAGTTCTGGGCTCCTCCAGACAAGAAGGACATTGAGGTGCTGGGGCGAGTCCAGAGAAGGGCAACAGAACTGGTGAAGGGTCTGGGGCACAACTCTGATGGGGAGCAGCTGAGGGAGCTGGGGGTGTTTAGTCTGGAGAAAAGGAGGCTCAGGGAGGACTGTATCAATCTCTACAACTGCTTGAGAGGAGGCTGTAGTGACATGGAGGTTGGTTCAAAGGAGTCAGCAGGTTTATCTAGAGTCAATAGTACTTTCTTTTATCATTATGGAAATAATGTTCCTCAAGTGATACGACATAGCCTCTAAGATATGAGGTTGGACATTAGGAAAAGTTTTTTCATCAATAAGGTTGTCCAGCACTGGACAGGCTGCCCAGGGAAATGTTGGAGTCACCCTCCTGGAGGTATTTAAAAGATGTGTAGATGTGGCACTTACTGACATGGCTTAGTGGTGGACTTGGCAGTGCTGAGTGAACAGTTGGACTTTATGATCTTATAGGTCTTTTCCAGCCTAAATGATTCTATGATCCTGTTCATCCTGCAGGCTCTCTCACAGCAGGGCTTTGTTTTGCTTTTGTGGTTTTTGATTCTTTAGGCACAAGTGGTTTAAGGCTTCATTTTGGTAATGCAGAACAGTGTTTTCATGCATGGTTTATCTAACAAAACTGAGAATGTAACTACGCTGGAGGAAAAATATTGTGAACTGCTAACAATCACAGTCTCACAGTCCATTTTACAGAGAACCACAAAGCTGGATGGAATGGAGTAAATGTAAAACCAAAGAAAAGTAAGCAAGTTAGTTTTCATTTATACACTCATTCCAGTAGAATTGGGAGTATTAGCTAGTTGGAAACCAATCAGAGAGTATAGTCTTAGAAAGACTAGTCACAAATGTTGATTTCTAAACTGTACTTTCTAATTGAGAAGAATAAAAATAACATCTATAGAAGAAAAGCAAGCGATGTTTTAACCATTGCTAGGACTGGATTCGTAATAATTCCCTGCACTGCTGGATTTCAGGGTCTTTAATGGGCTCCCTGGCCTTTGGACATTATGGTACCTATTGTCCCTGACTTGTATGACATGGGTAGAAAACATTAAGCAACACAAACACGAGTTTGCCAGAAGAGATTAAGTTAAGTAAATTCTGCTGATCCCATAAGATATCCTATCATTAACCAAAATTTCATATGGAGGAAGAATTGAATCTGGGTTGCATTGTTCAGTCGGTGATTTCTGACAATTAGCCATGATTGTGTCATTCAGGGAATTGTAATTGCTTTTATTGCCAGTGTGCAAATCATCCTCATTTTCATCTACCTTGCTTTTTATTTCTTCCCTAAAATAGAAATCTCTTAAGATTATTGAAAGAAATGTACTCTTTAAAAGTGTTTTCTTCTTGCTTGTTCAGTGATTTGTATTGGTGAATTACAAGGGGAAAGTAATGATTTTTATCGTATTTAGTTATTTATTTATGTCCCATGTTTTCAGTGGACAAAATAAGAGAGCCTGCATTATGTTTCACCATGATTAAAGAAAGAGACTTTTTTGATTAGAAAGTTCTGAAAAAGGAGGAACTCCATAAGCTGTATAATTGTCATTCATTTTAACAGAAAATCAGCCTTTCCACCATGGGTTTTTGTAGCTTCTTGAGCCCTGGCTTGGATTCTACGTCAGAACCAGCTAATGCAAATCACTTGATCTTTAAGGGTCAGCTGAGTCCAGCTTGTTTGCTTTTGTGAGATTTCTGTTCTGATAGTTCACCACCAGTTCAGTTAGCACTGGGTAAATTTTAGAAGACTCTTTACTAATGGATCTGTTCTATTTTGGAGAAGTTATTCCTATTTCCACTGTATATGTTAAGGAAATAAACATATATGAACCTAACCCCCTTGAAGCAATAGAAATTACTTACACAAATTCCCAGCATGGGTGCACCTATGCATCTTAATCAAGTTTTTTGCTTCATTGCAAAATCAAAGATTAATATCAAAAAAGGTGTACTTATTTTTGGGATGAGATTCATCTGATTCCTTGAACAGTTTGGCCTATATAATAATTCTGTCAGTCTTTAGAATTCTGTCCTTCTTGTTCTCTGAGCTTTGGATTTGTGTCTAGTAAATAACATGCAAGAAACCATTCACTTTGTTTTTTGTACAGTTATTTTACTTTTAAACCAAACACAAAGTGCACTATATGCTGCATCTTTCATACAAGAGACTTCATTGCCTTTTGCAGCAGCTGTGGTTTATCAGGGTGTGCTGGTGCTCTGTGCTGTGGGGTCTCAGGCCTGAGCAGTTCCCCTCTCCTCTTGGCCCTTAAATCACTTCCTGCTGCTCCCACTTCCCTGTTTTGATCACCATTAAAAAAAGAGATGAGCTGCTGCCCTCTAAGTAGGGCAGTGTGTTGGTCTGTGGAGCAGCATTTACTCCTTAGTGGATACGTGAGGACAAACTGCAGAGCTCCACTTGACTCTACTTAAGCCATTGTCACCTATTGTAAGTGACACCTTTTCGTGAATACTAATGGGTAGCCACATCTGACTTCTTTGTAATTTGCTTTTGGTGTTTAAATACTTATACTGC
This sequence comes from Platysteira castanea, assembly GCA_013397175.1. Classification (NCBI taxonomy): domain Eukaryota; kingdom Metazoa; phylum Chordata; class Aves; order Passeriformes; genus Platysteira; species Platysteira castanea. The sequence continues at coordinate 562,837 of VYXC01008352.1, forward strand.
TTCATATGTTAAATGCCTACTCAATTATTAAAAGCAAGCGTTCTGAGGATAACTTGATGTGCATTAATCAATGCCAAATATGCCTCATGTTCACAGCATACAGTGGGTTTGGAAGACTGCAATGGTATTTTGAATTCAAGTTTTAGCATAATTACACTTCATGCCCTCAGTGGTAGCTTTACCTATGAAAAGGTAGGAGGAGGATCAAGTGACATTGTATTGTACATCTGTTTTGAAGCCAAAATGCATTCTGGAGTTGGTTACTTTACACTCAGGCATAGAATAACCATGGCTTGTTGAGCCAAAACCTTTCTTAGAGACACCTTATAACTTTTTAATATATCTTCAATTATTCACGCAGTGATTGTCTGAAGGTTCCAGTTTTTTCCAAAGCTTCATTAAGTAAGCTTTTCTTTCTGTATCTAAAAGAATCAAAGCTGGAGGCAAACTAAATTTCTCTTGATCTACTTGCTGTGACGGTCTGGCAGACTTCTGGCATTTCCTGATGAAGACTTCTGGTTCCCAGACAGCCTTACCAAGTTCTGCACTGCAGAGTTGGCCCTTCCTTTGAAATCCAAATGTGTTTTCCCTGGATCGCCATTGAGAACATACTCTTTGGCATGTCTGCTGTGAATGATGATTTGGCTTTATCACCTTTTCATAAAGCTTAATTGTTTTTAAAGGCCAAAAGGAAAAAGTACAAGTCGGGCTTCCCTTCAGCACCTCCTATACACAAATTGTATACTGTGGCGTTTTCAGGTGAGGAGAAGAAGAAACTTCCAAGAATGTAGAGCTGCTGTATGGTTAACTGTGAAGTGATTTGGTTTCCTAGCAGATGTGGAAATCCTTTTTGATCTCTCTACCACCACATTTCAGTTCTGGTTTGCTATCACAATACAAGCCACATGAGAAACTAAATTATTGGTCTACTAATATAATATATTACAACCATACTGATGAAGTTATATTCAGTTACAAGTGTTAAGGCATTGAAATTGCACTTATAGTCCCTGTATGTTGCTTACTTCTCCTTTCAGTTTGCCCCAGTATCATTGTTACATGCAGAACCCAGATGTTTGAGGTGACAACTAAAATTATCTACCTGGTGATTCTTTGGAGCATAAGATTCTACAAATACTCTTGTAAATCAATCAGAATCTTAAAAAAAAAAAGAAATTACTAGTTCGTTTTCATCTCTGAGTTCCATTCACATGGCCTAGGTGGTGATGCCAGAAATTTGTTCGGAAATGCTCAGCATGTCAAAGTAGGCTGGGGTAGAGGCACATTCATAGCCAACTGTTGCCAGTTGGGTCATCCCATATCCCAGTAGGACAGTAGGAATGTGGTTTTTTAGCACTACTTTTACAAATATGTTCTATTTGACAGAGACGTGGGATTTTTGTTGGTTTTGTTTTTAAATGGGGAAGAAAGGAGGGATGAAACCATCTACAGCCATCTTCTTTGCATTGCATCCCTCTAGTTACTTCTGTCACATTGCGTGAGTGTGGGCATCCTGCCCCCTTACTCAAATTGGGACTTAAAAGTCCTCTTAAAATTAATAGAGGAAATAAATACCTTTCATTACTGGAAGCTATCATTTTGATGGTAAAATTATGCAGAGACCGGGAACACCTCCAAGTTCTGAATATCATGTTTTAGTGTATTTTACATGGCAGGTCTTTTTTTTCTTTTTTTTCTTCCACGTGCTTTGGGGCAGCTTTTAAGTTGCAGGTATCATTAAGCTGCAGTATCAGCTTGACATGTTTAAACTGCGGCCTGATTGAAAGTAAAATTGTATTTAGAAAGTGTTCTTCTGGACACGTGTGCACAGGGAGCCAGTCCACTAATGGAACACCTCGTAGACATTGTGCAGGGCACAGCCCCAGCTGTCTGGGGGTTTTGGGAAAGGAACTCTCAGGCTGTTCCTGGTCCGTCCGTGTTCCTGCGCACTGTCCTGAATGGCTGACCTGAACATGTCAGGGCTGTAAACTCTGGAGAGCTAAATGCAGCAGATGGAAAAATTCCTTCTCCTCCTGTTGCTAGCATGCTTGCTTCCCACTGCAGAGCTAACTGAGCCGTCATTTCAGTGCAGATAGCCAGAAACTCAATCCTACCTGGAGCTGGGAGACTGTCTTTAGTGTCAGCCCCGTGTTAATGAATCTGTCAAATTAGCCTGTGCTGACACGGCGCTCTGAGGGCACTTTGTTGTACATAAGGGCTTGTATTGTTTGATCAGTACATAACTGAAAGGGCATTGATGTAAAAAGGTGCTTGTAGAGCAGTGGGAGGGTATCGGGTTAGGTCAGTGTTTGCACTGCTCAGGCATCCGCTGGGAGCAGGAGCTGGAGAGCTGTGCTCAGCCCCAGCTCCCTCCATAAAGAACTACAGGCTTCTCTTCAGGAGCCCCTTTTCACTGCGTTCCCTCCAACAAACAGGGGTGAGCAGAAGAAACTGGCCCAGATTAAATATGTTCTTCATCTTACAAGGTCTTTGGGTTATCCTAAATCTGTTTGAGTCCCTTGTCTTTGACTTCTCATCCTGCTGGAAATACATAGTGTCGCCAGAGAAAAGTGTAGAAGAGAAATTAAAGTCTTTTACACTCTATCCTTAAGGAAGTTGCCCTCTGTCCTCAGCCCAGTTATATTTCCATTTTAGAGTCAACATAAGCAAGTTTCAAGGTGGATTTGGGGGGGTTGTTTGGTTTTTTCTTGTTTGTTTGGGTTTTTTTTCTTTATTGCTGTTGCTTTGTTCATATGAAATTCTTACACAAAAATATTCTTGTAGATTACTTGGTTTCCAAAAAAAAGTGTTTAGTGGCAGGTGGTCATGCTGGTACCTCTCAGGTTTTTTCAATGCAGTATTAGATCAGAAAAAAGATGAAGCACTACTTGAAAGAATTACATCTTTATTGGTGTTGCAAAACCAGGAAATCTGGTGAGGGAGATGAACTTGAACCATAAAGTTCATTGGAAACCTGAATTTGGGTAGGTTGAGTGTTGGTGCGACCTTGGAGGTACCTCTTTAAAGTAAATATGTTCACTAAAGAAATTACCGTGCTGAGTATATTTTCAGATGAATAAAGAGACAATGATATATACTTGGGATTGGTGAGTTACAAACTGAGAGTTTTTTGTTGACTGAGAAATGGATGAATTTCTTTTCTATTAAGTGCACTGAATTAACCAGACAAATGCTATTAAAAACATTGTTATTTTGCATTTGCAAATGATAGAGGAAGCCGTGGGTTTGGGAAAAAATTGACCTATTTTAATACAAAAAAATTCCTCCTGTAACTAGGATGGCTTATCCTGTAAGAAACTTGTTGCATAGGGACAGTACTTGAATTTTTGTCTCAGAAGAAACTGATGTTATCTGCTCCTAGTGGGGTCAAGTCTACTAATGCTTGTAGTCTCAATATGAATGCAGACTATAGGAGAGTTGAGCATGTCACTGAGTCAAATACCTCTTTGCAGTAGATGGGATTGGGAACATGGGAAACATCCTTCTTCACTTCCCTAGCACACACTTCAGCACTGTATTTATTAATAAATTTTAAAAATTCTGTTGTAAAATAAGATTTCTGAAATGCTGTGAAGTGAAAAGAATTAGTGTTTATTGTGGACGGGTATTTCTAGGAGATAGTTTAGTGGAGATGGATACAGTCAGCACTTGGAGCTTGCCTAGAGCCTGTAGGGGGAAAGAGGGATGGAGCAGTGTGTGTGAACAGTGTAGTAATGGCACAGATCTATTGTAGATAAGTCTATTAACAGCTTTTGAAGGAGCCAGCCCAGGTGCATTTGCTGACAGTATGTCTTCTTTCTAATCAGAGGACCCTTCTTGGTGGCTTTGGGAAAGTCATGGCATCCAGAGGAGTTCAATTGTGCCCACTGCAAAACCTCCATGGCTTACATTGGATTTGTGGAAGAGAAAGGGATGCTGTATTGTGAGGTCTGCTATGAGAAGTTCTTTGCTCCTGAGTGTTCAAAGTGCCAGAGGAAGATCCTTGGGGTAAGTGACCAGCAAGTGGCCTGTTTCTTGGTGAGAACAGTAATCACAGTGTTCAGTGCTTCTCTGTAATGAAATTCCATTTTACCTGGCCCAGTCTGCATTCTTTCAAACATACTCTTGACACACCTTTTCAGCTCTCATCACATACAAAATATGACTTTGGATCTTCTAATGTTGAACCTTTTCAATCTCTTTGAGAAAAGGTGCTGTAATCTCCTTGACTCTTCCAAGCTCAGCTCCTGTTTTCATGAAGCTGTTCTGTAGCTGTTGCAATTACCAAATTTTCTTGAGCAAAATGGTTTTAATTGACAGCTTTTTACAGAATGGGAAGGGGGAAGTGGGGGAGGGGAGTTAAAAGAAATAATCCTCCTTAGGGGAGCTGAGCACAGAAGAACACACTGCTTGCTAGATGTGAAGTACTGAAATATTCCCAGTGTTAATGTTGATGGAAAGACGCGTTATCCTACTCGGCACTGATACTGCTCATTTGAGCCTGCCAGCTGATCGGCTGCTGTTTCACTGCAAACAGCAATGTGTCTGCATTCTTGTGTAACTGGGGTCATGCAGGGCTCTGGCAGCACAATTCTCAAGTCATATTTGGCACTATAGCATCTTCCAAAACAACACAGAGCAGTCATAATTTTCTGTGTGATGTCTTCTGATTAACTCTTCACAAACTTTAAGAGAAGGCAGGGATGCTGCTTTTCTTATTTCAGGGGACTATTATGGATGAGATCTTGATTAAAATTAAGAATGTGAACAAATGAGTTGTTAAAATCTGTCCAACTCTATGTCAAACTTTACAAAAACCCCAAAGGATTGCTCATGAAAAATAAGGAGATGTACCATAAATAAAGCACCTCATTAAGTTTAACATCGCAGAACTTGTGTGCACAACCCATTTTCAAAGTAGTAATAGGAAACGAGGTATTCTTGAAATGAATCAAGTGTGGAGGCATGGCTACCACAATCTAGTCATCACATCGAAATAATGTGTTCCTAACACTTTTTCTAATCCCCACAGGAAGTAATAAATGCTTTGAAACAAACTTGGCACGTTTCCTGCTTCGTGTGTGTGGCCTGTCATAACCCCATCCGCAATAATGTCTTTCACTTAGAAGATGGTGATCCCTACTGTGAGACGGGTAAGAAGCAACACAACCAAAGTTTACTGCAGCTCTGCAGGAAAGCAGAGCTCAGTAAGGTTGGGGAAAAAAAATAATTCCCTTTTCTCAAGCTTCACATTAGAAGTGCCCCAGCAATTTCATGTAGCTTTGTTATGTCAATTCAAAGCAACAACAGCTGCTGTAGACACTTTAAGTTTGCAGCAGGAGGAGTTGGTGAGGATTTCTTCATCAGCTTCAGCAGCAGCAGGCTTCTTGTCACTGATTTTACCTATTCCTATTAAGTCCTCAGCTGTAGTATCAGTGATATATCAAAGTGTTAGTTTTAGGGTGACTTTCTTGTTGGCTTTAAAATAATCTGAAGTTTATGTAAATCTGCTTATTTACCAAACACAAGCAAATGCCAGTGGAGTAATGTGTTTTTCTCTGAATAGCCTTATTCACAGCCTGAGGGACTTCCAAGAGTAAGCAGTCTGTCCAGGTAGTTTTTTGCAGGATCAAGGATAAAAAAACCATTAGGGGAAAAATACAGCAATACAATTACAGCACTTGAAAGCCTGATGAGCAATATTACATGAACCATGTGGCTTAGAAGTTCAGAGCATTTCTGGTTTGGTTTTTAGCACTTCCAGCTCATCATAACATTTTTTCTAGAATCACAGAATAGTTTGGGTTGGAAGGGACCTTAAAGATCATCTAGTTCCAAATCCCCCTGCCATGGACAGGGATGCCTTCCACTAGACCATGTTGATCAAAGCCCCATCCAGCTGGCCTTGAACATTTCCAGGACTGGGGAATCCACAGCTGCTCTGGGCAACCTGTTCCAGTGCCTCACCACCCTCACAGTAAAAAAAAGTCTACCTGTTATTCAATATAAATGTACTCTTTCAGTTTAAAGCCATTACCCCTTGTCCTGTCACTACATGTCCTTGTAAAAAGTCCCTCTCCAGCTTTCCTGTAGGCCCCCTTCAGTTACTGGAAGGTGCTGTAAGGTCTGCCTGCAGCCTCCTCTCCTCCAGGCTGAACAACCACAGCTCTCTCAGCCCTTCCTCAGAGAAGAGCTCCAGCCCTCTCAGCATCTTTGTGACCTTCTCTGGACTTGCTCTAGCACGTCCTCTCTCCCATCCCATCTTAGGAGCTCCATTGCTGGATGCAGGACTTCCAGTGGGGTCTCAAGAGGGCAGAGTAGATGGTTCAGAATCCCTCCCTTGCCTGCTGGCAACTCCTCTTGTAGCCCAGGATACAGTTGGCTTTCTGGACTGTGAGTGCACATTGCCAGGTTGTGTTGAGCTTCTTGTCAACCTATTATTATTAATATGAACAGTTTAAGTTGGTTTTCTAGTTTCCTTAAAACTTTCCATGTACCCCTCTGAGCTAGGAAAGAAGTAAACAATTTGTAAAACAATTCCCACAAAATGGAAAAGGGACAAAATTGTATCAAAATTACCTGTTTTCACAGTGTGTGCTGTCTTGGAACTGTCAGTTGGACCCTTGTCGTGGTTTTCCTTCTACTCTTAGGAACATTGCAGTTTCACCTGATGTAGAAATGGATTGACCAAAAAAGATTTAGCATGAAATTCTAATGACCTCTTTGAAGCTAAGATTTCCCTTTGAACTGATCCTAGAGTTGTTCACAATGGGTGCCATGGAGAGTGCGAGGTACTGTAAGCATGAGGGAAGTAGGCCAATTTATCCAAAATTTCTCTTGTCAGAGCTGCTTTAATGAGGTGTTGGCAGATACGAAAGGACACGGTAGGTTATTGCTAACTTGGTGACACAAGTAGGGTAGGGTGTTGCTCCTATTGAATTTGTGGAGCAGCAGAGGAAATGGGTATACAAGCAGCATCCTCCAGTGTGACAGCACGGTGAAATTTCATCCTGAAGCAATGAGAAGCCCCTAATCTTGGAACCATTTGATGATTCAAAAATAGTACTGGAGGAATCAATAATTCCCCTTTGGGTGAAAAGCTCATGACAGAGTTTATTCTCTTAAGGTTCAATTCTTGTTCCTGCCACCAACCAAACCACATGGTGCAGTGCATTGATTTGTGCTACTGTTACAATTCCTGTGCAAAATGTGCCTTTTTCTATACTGTGAGCAGGAAAAACTGTGGTAAGATGTCAAATATACTACATTTCTTGCAAAGTTTATTTCTGAGATAGAAAGTTGCTAGTGCAAGTTAATGCAGACACAATCTGTGAGGTGTTGTTGGCAGTGATACTTTGTAATGGCTCTGGCTTGCTAACTACATGTTAATTTGAGTTATATTAATTTTTCAAAGACTTTCAGTCCAGCTGGAGTTATGAGTCTATGACTAATTTTAAAGAAATAAGGAGTAAATGTCACTGCCAACTTTCCTTCTTCCTAGTGCAAAGGAGAGTTCTAATTTTAAATTTGTATTTGAAATTATAACAGCAGCAGCTATTAGTACTAAAGGGGGTTTAATCTTCAGAATGTTCTGGGTTTAGATGTTGAGGCTAAAATTAAATTAAAAGTCCAGATATCTACAACTTTGAACTTTTTTAAGTGCAGAGTTAGTAGCCTAGTTTTGAAAATTCTGTGTGCAGGAAGCACTGATATGTGACTATGTAAGAAGTCTGCCTTGGAAGGCTTCTGTGGTATCACAATTCAAGCATGCAAAAGCAAAATAAAGCTGATGCCCTTCATTCTGCCTTATCTACTGACCTTTCTTCAGAAGAAAAGCCAATAAACTTATCAACACAACCACAGGCCAACTTACAAAAGGTTTTAACTGCTGGCACCAGGAAAATATCAGTAAGATTCTGTATGACCACAAATGCAAAGAGCTGAAAGAATACAGTCATGAGACCATGTCCTTCAGGGGTTTTGCACACATCTGTCCTACCATTTTATTATTTTATTGTCTTTCTTCTTAAACACTTACAAATTCAGTCCAGTAGCATGGATTAATGGAGATGATCGGTGAAGCAGTTTCTTGCCACTGGCAGCCATCGAGGACTTTGCTATTCCAGAGCACTTATGTTCCCCGTCCTACTGAGATGTCTTCTATGATGATGCATTTTGAGGGAGGTCATCACACAAAACACTGTCTTACTGAACAAAACCAGGACTTTTCTCTTGGGCTTGACACATCCGATGTTCCTCTGTGGGCTCTGCTGCAGTAAGCATTAGAACTTCAGCAGATCTGTATAGCCTAGGCGAGAAACAAAATCCACTTCTACCCTGCTTCCCACCCCTTATAATTCTCCTTTGAAAACAACTCCTGGCATCTAATTTCCCTGTCAGAGGCAGTGTTACTATGGTAGTAACACTCTGTTACTGGTAGATGGAGTCCAAAGCTTCGTTACAGCTGTCACACTGACTGTAGGTCACCTTATGGAGACACAGCACTGCATGACATGTTTGCCATGGTAGTGTGCTGGTCCCAAATTCTCTCATGTTACAGCACTAATGCCACTGTTGTCGCTGCAGGAATAAAACATTTACTTCCTAGAATGGGATGTTTGAGAGTTGAAATAAGTGAAAAGGACCTGACAACTTGGGGTGGGGAATATGAATGGTTAAATGCCATTTGTTTTAGTCCCTGCTCCCTGAGATTACTGGAGGAGCTTCTTGTTCTTCATAGTAATGAAGGGGAAGGGTTGGTTTGTTTGTTTGTTTGTTTGGGGTTTGTTTTGTTGTTTTTTTTAAAGCCATGTAATAAACTTTAGTGACTAGAAAGGTATTCTGATTAGATCCAAATTTCTAGACTCTAATTAGGACAGAAGCCTAATCATTACATAGTTTTGAGTAGTGCAGTCTGGGGCAAAGACTGTGCTGGAATGTAGGTGGGAGTTCGCTACTCTCTGAGGAGGTCTGTAGTGTGAACAGCTGCGGTGTGCTTTCAAAGCAGAGTTGGAGAGAATCATGTGGGTGCTCTGCAAGGAGTGCATTTCCCTCTCTCCAGCACACTGTTATCTCAAGGAAATGATGCACCAAGAGGATGGAAGCATTGCCAACTTGAAAGGATGAGGAAGAGAACTGAATTAGCAAGGAGAAGTCAACATCCCAGTCTTTCGGTCTAGGTGCTCTTTATTCAGTATACTGAGTCTTATAAACCTCAGCAACTGGGGTTTTTTTGCCAATGAAAGAAAAGAGCAAAGCTCTCAAAGGGTCAGTCTTGCTTTTCTGCATATGGTTTAAAAGCTGTTTGTATCTCTTTGCAGATTACTATGCCCTCTTTGGTACGATGTGCCATGGCTGTGAATTCCCCATTGAAGCTGGGGACAGGTTTCTTGAAGCCTTGGGCCACACTTGGCATGACACTTGCTTTGTATGCTCCGTAAGTAAAGCTGGTCTGCCTTTAAACAAACCCTGGCAGCAGTGCCTGTGCTAACCTGACCTATATGGGAGTTAACAGCTCTAACCTCTCTCAATCCCCTGAGCCCAAACAAAAAGTGCTTTCCCAGTTATTTGGAAGGTGTGTTGCTATTGTAAGCCTTTGGCACGGGTGCGAGCGAAGGTATCCTGGATTGCAGCCCTGTGTCCCAGCATTTAACCCTCAACATTTGTTCTTCGGAGCGAATGTTGAAGGCCATAAGGGAATGGGCTGTGTTTCCAAAGCAGCAAGAGTGCTTTTGATGCAAAGACACTAGCCAAGGTTTTGCTTGCTAATATTGTATGACCAAAAAAACCAATAAAAGAAGCCCCAGTCTTAATGACTGGGGTTTTTTTCTTAAATTCTGAACCTAACTCTGCTCCCACTTAAGCACCTGTTGTCTTAAGAAGGGTTATGCTTACACCAACCACTAGTATTACATAGAAAGATGATCCCTGAAAAAAAAGGTAATTCTTACTCTTTGAATATATTTGTGCATAGAACAATACCATGATTTGGCATTCTGAATAATTATGGCAGAGTTCATCCATCTGAACTGGGTGTTCTTTTCTTTTTTATCCCATTTCAGGTATGTAGTGACAGTTTGGAGGGCCAGACTTTCTTCTCCAAGAAGGACAAGCCACTCTGCAAGAAACACGCCCACTCTATCAACATCTGATGCTTGGAGCTCGTCTTGTGTAACAAATGTACTGAGCAGAACGGTTAAAATGTCCTTATTCAATAATTGCTTAAAATTATTTATATACAATTTTTCTAAAATGGAAGAGAGATGTGGAAACTTGCAGAAGGGATTGTACACTAATTTTTCAGAGCGTTTATCATTTACACTTTTGCTTCATAAAAAGAAAGGTATTAGGAATTGCACCCAAGCCAAACAATTAGAGTGTCTTTTTCTCTACACTTTGCACATTACTGTATTTCATGATTTTATGACCACATTTATATCTGTTTCATTAAGAGAAGTGAAGTATCTGTAAAAGTAAATACCTGATATTAGAAGTCTTGGTCTTGCTGCTATTCAGCAAATAAAAGGAGATTGGATTCAGCAATCCAGATCACTTTATTTCGGTGATGTTTTTAAAGTGTGTCCAAAAGTATTGCAGCTAAATTCCATTAAAAGGAACTCAAAGTAAAGAAAAGATTACACAAAATATATAGTTCCAAAAGTAATTTTTTTAAAATCTAATATTTGTATACATAAAGCCTCCTACACAATTACATGTACCTGTGCCTTTGCAGTAAAATTTCTGATGGGTTTGCAAAGGACAGAGATTTTTACAAAGCATTTAAGTTCTTATGCTGGTGAAAAAGAATAATTTAAATAGTTTAAAAGAAAACATAAATGGGATACTTTCGTGTAACTCATGTACTACCAGAACACTAGCCAAAACTCCCTGCTGCTGAAGGAGTGTTTGATAGGATGAAAATGTCAGATCAAATCTTGAGGGAGCAGGGATTTCGACTCTTCTGTTTGCAGTTCAGGTTTTAGGTAGCTTTAAGTGCCTTGGAAAGGGGAAATTGTGCTGAATCTGCAGGTAACAGTGTATTGTATCCAGAATGTGAGATTCTGGTGTTGAATGAGGGAAGCTGCTGAAGTGCAACTGAGGACATTGGTTTTTTCTCAGTACATTCTTTACCATGTAGCTCATGAATATGTATATTGGTGGTGTGCCAGGTAGCGTACGGAAAACTTAACTTTCTTGCTCAGCTGTTGTGATTTTTATTAGTTTAGGTTTTATTTTTTCTCTTTTCTTCCAGAGGTAGGGAATGTACTGTTAAATAATACTACATTGGTTTAAGCGGCTCAGTATCTCTCAAATCTTGCAAGGGAGCAGAGAGACAATGCTGTCATTATGCATTTACTGCGAGCCAGATCAGCCAATTCTGTGGCTTGATATGAATTCCGTGTCCGCACAGAGAGGCAGCACGAGAACAGTGCACCAGCTCAGTCCCCCTTAGCCTCAAACTAGGGCTTAACTGGTCTGGAGCAATTGCAGGCAGACAGGGAGGAGGTGGTGCCCCTCTGCACAGGGTGGATTTTGCTTCTAAGAATTGCACAGCAGAGAAGGGGGCTCTCTTGGGACCAGAGCAGATTCCTGAAGGAAACTGGATTTACATGCTGTTTGGTTCAACTGGGGTGTCAGAGCTGAATTGTTAGCCTTTAGTGCTCTTTCTAGTAGACATTACACATGACCTTTTACTGGTTTTTTTGTTGTGGGGTGGGTTTTTTTTACTGATTCAAATGATAGTTTTATCCATAAAACCGTGGATAAAGAAGTCACAAAAATTTACCATGGTTGAGTAAAGCAATTGTAATGAGGAACATGAACAAAAGAAGGGAAAGAAAACCAAAATTGCTGTACTGAAATATGAAAAGATATTTGGCTTTTTATTAATTCAGTGAGACAGGTTCACATTGTGGGGCTGTTTCACTTTATTTCCTGAAGTTTTTTTTTCACTATTACCACATTTCTTTTTTAACTTCCAGTGGTACAGAAGAAATTTGGTAAATTTGGTGAATGTTGGTAAATAAGAAGAAATTTGGTGGTACGGTATAAAGCTGTTTAAAACGTTTACACTCTTGTTGATGTACCCTTCTGTGAGTTTGGCTGAAAATCAGGGTGGAAGCAGACTGGACAAGATACAGTAGCATATAAGCCAGATTGTTTTTAAAATTAAGTGGAATGTGGAGAAATGAGACCTACAGACTAGGTTTCGGTGGAGCTTTATTGCACATGTGTGAGGAAAGAGAGGGGAAATGCACAGGAAAAGGTGTTCAGTACTTTCTGTGATTCAAACATTGCAATTCTAAGGTAGGATGGAAACTTCTCAGTTTGTCATTGTCCTTAAAATCCAATTAAATTTCGTTTAGCTTCATATTTTTAATTGGAATTTTATTTTTTAATCCTTATGCTCTAGGGTTTGAAATTTTGCAGTTGCTAATGAATTTGAGGACAAAAGCCTGAAAGGCTCCCATAGAACTGCTTCATTTAGCTGCTTTGCCTTTTAATTTCTGCTTTTATCTATTTGTTTAAAATTGTAAAGGAAGCATAGAGTCACTGATAGATAATGAATATTTAATAGCTTTACCAAATTATATAAATCAACTAAAAGGAACATAATTTTTATCGTTATTTTAATAAGTGAGATTTTAGTAGAGCACTTTATAATAATGCCATATATCTCACTGAATATTTATTACCTTTTTTGTTGTTGTTGTTTAGAACTATTTCATCCTGGTATTATTTTGTTTTATTTGTAAGCCTGCCTTTACCTCTAGAATCCTTTGGGGTCTGAGTGTATGTGTTTGAATATACTTCTCTCTACATGCACACATGTGCTCGTGCATTGAGAGACATATGTATATATGTGTATTTGAATGCAGACTTGACATGGCAAAACCCAGCACTACTCCATCATCATTTGGGGATTTTGCGGATGTTTTTCACACAACACACATACAGCATTCATGTTATGAGGGAATGTCACAGAGTCAGGAGAGATATACATTGGTAACCTAACTACTGTAGATTTTTGCATGCATTTTCAGTCAGTCATTCTTTTTCTTTCAAAACTGCCTGTGAGAGAATTTGGCTTAACTCTGTTTGAAGGTAGAATGTCTTTATAAGTGATTAATTGATCCATGATGACAGTTTCACTATGTTGTAATGAAATTATTCAGGATTACATGTAAATATAAATGCTTAATATAACAATGCGGTAAACTTAAAAGCAGGAGTTGAGTTGTGGTTCAGTGTGTGTTGGTCTGTTAATTGTGTACTTACTTCTTCACAGAGCTACTTGCATCGTCTAGCCATGAGAGCTGCTTTGAAAACATTGTTTTATGCTAAACTACCAGCTGTTAAATCCTGGTGATTTCTTTGCTCGTGTTTAATAATCTTTGGCGTTAAATTTTGGCTGTTCACGTTTGCAAATGTAATTATAATTGAAAAACATAACAAGCAAATAAACCCTACTCAAAACTTGAAGTTTTCTGTCCTCAGTTATTTTGTGGTTGTTGGCTATTTTCTTTTCCTGAATCATAGTCAATAAAGGGAACCCATGATTGTACGTAGGAACAGATAGCATTTGAGCTGCTCATTCTTCAGGTTTTGTGGTTTCTTTAGAATGGAGCTTTGTTTTTCAGGGAAGGAGCAGGGGGTCCTGGTAACAGCAAGGTCACCATGAGCCAGTGATAACTCCTCTGTGACAAGGAAGACCACCAGCCTCCTGGGGTCCATTAAGAAGAGCATTGCCTGCAGATGGGAGAAGGTGATCCTTCTCTGCTCAGCCTCAGTGAGACCCATCTGGAGAGCTGAGTCCAGTGCTGGTCTCTCCAGTACCAGAGACACGGCCATACTGGAGTAAAGAGCGAGGAAGATGGTGAGGGGCATGGAGCATTTGTCATACAACGGGAGGCTGAGAGGGCTGGGACTGCTCAGCCTGGAGAAGAGAGGACTTAGGGAAGATCTTATCAATGTGTACAAGTACCTGAGTAGGGGAGTCAAGAAAACAGAGCCAGGCTTGGTACGTAGTGAGAGGACAGCTGTGAGGATGGTAAATATTGCACGGGTTGCCCAGAGAGATTGTGGCGTCTCTGTACCTGGAGATACTCAAAGCCTGACTGGATACAGCCCTTGGACTAGTCAAGGTCCCTTCCAATCTCCGTGAGGATCTGATTTTTCATCTTTTCTCAAGGTGGATGAGAAGATATAAATACTGTGTTGAACACTGTAGAGTATGTAACAATGTAAAACTTACATTGGCCAATTGCTGTTTATTTGCTATCCTTACTCTATTCTACTGCCCATCCAGAATACTTTGCACTGTTTGTCTGGGAGGGTTTCATATTTTTCCTAAGTTGGCACTGTCCAAGGAAATACTGCCTGCTCTGGCAAGCATTGTCTGATGCTCTACTTAGCCTTGGCGTGCAGCAGTCTCTGTTTTCACGGTGGGATACTTAAATGTCTGCTCTGACATGGCCAATTCCTTCATGATACCAGTCTGGTAAGAATCCCCTTAGCTGAGCATCTCTTAACCAGGCAAATGCACTGTTGTTTTCTACCTTTATTTACACAGGCAAAGGAAAACACTGCACACAGCCCTATAAAATTTAGGGGCAACTTTACAGAAAACTTGCCTCCCCTTCAGTGTTTGGGCTATGAGCAAGACAAACGCAAGTCTATTTGCAAACAGTACATTAAGCTCCAGAAGCCAAATTTTTAAAGGCATGAAGTCTGCATTTGACATTTTAATGGCAAAGGTTTGGTTTCTATCAATCACAACGTCATGTAACATTAAAATGCACCAACCAAAAAAAAAAAAGAGATCTGTCATTCATTCATTAAGATGCTGTAATCCAGTGTAAGATTTATAGGCTTAAAACTCAATGGTGTGTTTTCACAATAAATCCACTTTCACTGCTCAGCACAGAACAAATCTCTCTGTCACTCAAAATATTTGCTGGTCAAAATGCCTTATATGAGATCTTCAAAGGGTTTCTCACAAAATTGCATATAAATCCTTTTACCAGCAAAGGCTTAATTTAGGTTCAAGTTTTACTTTCTTGGGACGTTGGTTAATATCTTGTGCTCGGACAAGATCTTGGTTATATCAGAAACACATAGGGCCTAATTTATTATTAGCAGTCTGGTGTTAATTAGGGGGAATTACCAGAAATAGTTTGCTTGATGGAAATTTATTATGGTATCACACTTTACTGATGGTGAAATAGGAGTCACTGAAAGAGTGCAGCTCCTTCTCATAACCAGCTAATTAATAAGGTGCCAAAATTCCTCTGAGAAGGGTTTGGTCCTAACTATGGGAACCTCACAGAGCAAATGGTTCCTATGCAGTATTTAAAATTTAAAAGAGGAAAAGAGAGACGAGAAAAAGCTGCCCAGCAGAAGTCTCGAAAGTGGTATGGCTTTTTCTTGAATTTATGAAAGAAAATATTTAGCTGTGTTTCCAAGCTCTTTAAAGAATGGCTTTTCTCAGACAGAAACAACAGCTAATTTATAATCTTGTTTGGTACGCTTGAACTTGGTTTTCAGTTTTACTTGTGCATACTGCACACTACAGCTTGTAATTTTATGAATTGGGCTTATAATGAGCTTTTATATTACTCTTTATTGCTTTGCTTAATGATCTTTTTCATTATCATTTGCCAGGAAAGTTGAGGTTGGCTTAGATAGGAAACTGAAAAATAGAGCAAATCTCTGATAAGCCCCAGTCTATTTTATGTATGGCAGTTTGGGGATAGAAAACCACTGTGTCATTGGAGACCTCATGAAAGTTGTGTGAGAACGGCATGTTATAATAAGGTGGAGTGAAAGCGAAAATGTCTCTAAAGAAATTGAAAATCACCACACTAAATCTACGCATGGCTGATTTTTTTAAGAATACTTAGGATGGTAGGGTATGCAAGTTGTAATAAAGCACTTTTGTATTTGCACTGGAGAAAGCTGAACTATTTAAAAATGTCTAGCATTTTGCGTATGCTTTAAAAGGCTCCTCCTTTTAAAGGAGGATAAACCTAAGCATTGTGTCATTGTGCTCTGAGTAATATTCACACTTTCCATGGAATCACAGTTGTTTCCTTTTCAGTTCCCCTGCCTTTGCTTCACTTTTTCTTACTGCTGGGCACTGCCATTGTTTGTTTTTAAAATATTTCAATTCGAGATAATCCTGTCAGGTGTGTCTCTTATTTCTCTTTGTGATGCATCAATGAAATGTCAAATGTTCCTTTGGTAAATATAAACTTGCACTAAATTTTGGCACACTTTCCAAAGTGTCAAGTTTTCCCACCCAGAAGTTTCCGCTGGAAAAATAACTCGAGATACTATATCCCACATAAAGTCTTTATTTCCCTCAAATTCCATCAAGCAAAAGGGAAACACGTGAAAACAAGTATAGGGTCAAAATCATGGATAACCTAGGCAGATACAACCTCACTTATTTCAGCTTATCCACCTCTAAGTTAAAAATGACTGGTATCAAAGCTACTTTAATTTTAGCCTTACATTTGCCCAGTGAGCAAGATCAGAATTAAGGATTTGGTTTTATCAGACTCTCCTTTTACCTAGGATCCAATCTTGGACTGACGCTTCACTTTAAACAACCACAGTGAACTTAATCTGCCGTGTGACTCTTTTTTCCACACGTGGTTCCCACTGACAATCAGTAGAGGATTACTGGGAAATTCAAACAAGTGTTACCTGGAGAAGAAAATAAGTTGGACTTTCTCTGAAATAAATCAGTGTGTGTAAGTGGAAGTTAAATGATGCTATAATAAGGCTGCAAATACGCCTTTAAATCTTGCATGTTATTTTTTGACGCTTCTTTTTCGTTTTTTCCAGGTGGGTGTCTGTGGTGGCAATCAGTTCCTGAGAATGCTCTGATGAAGCCTATCATATGTTACCCCCCAAAAAAAAGTCTTTTGCAAGGTTGTAGAGCTTTGGCATAAGTTTCCTAATATCGTATTCATCTTGAAGGCAGTTGCATGGCTGTAGTAGGAGAATCTTGTATTTTTCTGCTCAGTGGTAATTAGCATTCAAGGATTGTGGTGTCTTGTGGGAACGCTGCATCGCTGTTTGTACAACGTTATGTTTTGCCATGAAACTGGGAGTTGTAATTTGGAATGTGACGGGAGCAATGTGATGATCTTTGCTCTGCTACACGTGGGGTGCAAATAGTTAAACAAGAATCAATACATGGGAGCTGTGGATTGCCACCTGCATCCAGACTCCAGGTTCTTCCTTGGATAGGTCCTGCCACTGGGGAGATCTTGGCAGAAGCTACAATCCCTGCCGGTCCGGCCCAACAAATGCCCCTGCTTGCTGCCTCTCTGCCATTCATCTCCCATCCCTCCACCCAGCAGCACCCTAATGACCCTGAGCCTTCATTTTCCCACATCCAGGGACACAAAAATACATCTCTGGAGGCTTATATATAGGTTAGGTTTTTAAATTAGTTTTACATTCAAAGATAATCACTGTTGAGGGCAAGTGTGAGCCTACTCTAATCAATATGTGTGTAAGTTTATGCAATGACTTGTTTTTCAGGGAGCATGTTGAGAGAAGACTCGTAACTGCTTCCTGGCAGGGGTTTGCAGAATCAACCAGGATGGAAATTGGTATTCCAGTGAGGTTTTTTGAACAGTAAAATGTTTGCTATTCTGTCCTTCACATCTTGCCATGATGACAGTAAGCTCCCATCTTAATCCTGTAGGGGGGAAATGTTGTGCTGCACAGCAATTTTTAGTTGTGCATTCAGTCACTGAAGAGACAGAAGGGAAAAGTGAGCTGCTGCAGAAGCCAAGACTCAAGGCACAGTGACAGGAGGAAAGAGGAGGTGACAGGAAACAGTTTAGAAACAGGACAAGAGCTTCTTCAAGTCAGGCTATTTTGTCAGTAGTTTGTTGTCAGAAACTGATGAGCACATGGTCTGAAAAACTGGGATAATTTGGGCATGGCAAGGTAAAGCAAAGCAGGAGCTGAGGATGCTCCTAAGGGGAACCTAAGGGGCACAGAGACCTTGCTTCATGGGAAGGAACTTTTCCCTCCTCTGTATTCTACATTCATCACCAAATTGTGCACATTATTTTTCTGCCAGCTTCTTTTTTGAAGTCAAATAGCTTTTTTTATCTTCATGATGTACATGAGCACAAGCAAATCCTTTTTTGTCATCAGCTGATCTGGGGCTACTCAAAGGCTGAAGTGAGATTTGTTTAACTTTACAGTGCCAGCTGCTGCTTCAAATTACACCATCCCATTCTGTGCTGTCTGTAGGTAACAGCCCTGTCTCAAATTCCCCCAGGGCTTTGCATCTCTGAACTTCTTCCAGCTCTTGGCATGACCACCTCTGCTAAAGTCCACTTGGAGATTTTGCCCAGCAGCTCCGTGGGGCTGTGAGAGCAGAATGCAGCTCGAGCTGCTGCAGCCTTTGTGCAGTACCATAACTTGTGGGGGATGAAATGGATTGCAAAACCTCACCTAATCACTAAGTTTTTTGTATATTGCTATGTGTAAAGTTGGAGCCTATGTTCTCCAAATGCTGTTTAAAATGCTATTCAGTGAGGCACTGAGTGCCAGAGCTAGACCATGTCCCTGTGCAAGGGGCGTCCAGCTGCTTTGGAAGCTGACATATTTCTGGAAGCTTTTTGGTGTATCTCATGAAAAAACAAATCCATTTCTTCTTTGAGTCAGTGGGTTATGTAGATTTGCATAGATTTCGTGTCCTCTTCTATGTCAGCTGGATATTATTAACTGCTTGGGGATCTGATCTCCCCTTTGTCATTTTGTCAGTGCTGCCTTGTTTGCAGTTCCTGTCCATCTGGAAGGATGTCCTGCCCCTTCCCTGGCCAGCTGCCCCAGCTGTGGTTTGAAATGGCTGTGCACTGGTGGGTGCTACTGCTGGTTGATGGGGATGCTAGAGGAGTGAAATGCCTCACCTTGTGCAGTCTCAGGCAACCTCTTTGGCCAGGCTGGTGTCCTGGACCACAGACAAAGGCAGCATCCAGGAGCTTCTGCTTTTCTCTCCTCATCCAAGTTTCCTTCGCCTGGGGCCTGTCCAGCCCCAGCTGGCTCTCATGAGGCGGGATAGAGATGGGGCCCTGAAAAGCACATGAGATGAGCTTGGAGGACATTTTAATGCACAAAGCATTTTCAGTATTTGGGAGTGAAGGGCATAGCTTAGCTCAAAGAAGTGTATTTAATCAGAGATAAAATGGGAAAAGAACCACACAAACAAATACTTATCCATCAGTGTGCTCCCTGTTCCTCACCAGTGAACTGGGTAATGTGATCATCTTAGGTGAGCCCAACATGCTGCATGATAAAGACTTTTTTCTCTAATTTTACATAGTTTGATGTCTACAAATAATAACAAAAGTAGTGTAACTTCACTTTGGCTTTGATCCGTCAGCTTTCTGAGGGCTTGTTCTTCTGGGTTCCAGCATCCTTAAAAATTAGGATCTGCATCTCTGACAAAACAGGCCATGCAGGCAGTGGAAATGGTATGGAAAACTGGAGCATGCATTAACTGGAGATTTTATCCAAAGAGGGCTGAACTGGCACCATCTACTACCTAACAGGGTCCCTTTTTTTCAGCCTTATAGATGTCCTTTTAATGGAATATAATCCATTCAGCAAAGACAAATGCTCTTGTATTTATATCAATGTTCTTGGTCTGGTTCAAAGCTTAAACTGTTAGAGGTTTGGGGTATAAAAGTAAATCCAAGGGAATATTTATCAACAGCAAAGGCCAAGCACAGCAGTCAGTGATATGACCTGAGTAGTGTAAAATCTACAGGGCTTGTGTCTGTGCAGCTACAGAAATGAAGGCCTGTCATGGTTTAACCCCAGCCAGCAACTAAGTACCACAAGCTGCATGGAAAAGAGCAAATAGAGATGGAGAAGGAATTGGTGATCCTGGAGAAGAAGTGATGCTGGCAATTCAAACAAAATAAGATCAAAGAGGAGACCGCTTTCAGGTGAGGTAAGCTAAATATTTTGCTTTTTTCCTAATCACCACCACCTCCAAGCTTAGATGGAAGCATTTGCTTCACTTTTGTCGTAAGATAAATTAGCCAGAGATATTAGGCAAACTGTTTATTTTGTAATAATTCCAATAAGTCTGGGTTTCGTTTCCTTTCTTTTGTTATGGTTGTCATATGGATAATGCTCTGCAGATGTATGCAAAGATTAGAAAACCTTATGTTCTGCCTCATAAAGATGTTAAACATAAAGCACAAGCTGCATCCATCATTCTTGGTCACTGGTTTGAGACCGAGCAACTTCGTTACGGCACTCTGGGATTTGTGGCTTAGGATTTGGACACAGGGAAATGCTGGCTGGAATAAGGCAGAGACTGCAGGTAGCACCGTTCTTGTTATGAGGACAGTATGCCTGGAACCCAGCAAAGCCCTGAAGCACGTGCTTCCTCTTAAACATGTAAAGAAGTCCCCTTGAAGATAACAGCTTTATTAGGCTTTGACTTCCAGCAGTCTGTCACAGGCATCTTTAAAATAATATTTGTAAGGCAAGTTTATCAATGTTTATATTCCTAACCATTTCTTTAAAATTATTATTGTTTTGAAATTGAGCAGGCTTCTTCTCTTGCTTGCAGAACCAGGCAATCTGCACATTTTCTAAGCTCCTCACATTTGTCATTTTGTGTAGAAGGTGGCTTTTATCAAAATGATTCATAACATTATTTTTACACTGCATGGCTAGATTTGAGGATGGTAACAAGTTCAAGTGATCTTGAATCAGTACAATTGCTTATGTGATTCTAGTTCCAGAATGAGTCTTACTCCTCAAGGTTATGGCTGCCTGAGAGACAGCAAATGGCAATTTTTGATTCTGGACCGCTGACGTATTTAGTATTGGACATGATATGTTTGCAAAGCTAGGAAGAGCTGCAGTCACTGGGACTGTGCTATCCTGCTGCTTCCCAGGTCTGTGCCCACATCCCACGCACGCTGAGAAGTACCAAAGCTGCCTTCAAGTCAGCAGCAGTGACCTCTCAGTTCTTGTTGCATGGAGGGCTAAGATGTCAAACCTAAACCATGTCGTGGATCCAGAGCTGGGCAGATTCAAGCTAAGGGAGTTTTGTGCTGGAATTAAAGGAGGAAATAGATATTTATAGATGCTGTGAAGACAAAAGAGGCCATCTGAAGCTGGTTAGGTTTGGTTCTGGTGCGGGCACAGCAGCAGAGATGGGAACTGTGCAGTTGCCACAGGGCTTGGCCTAGGTGGCTGCAACTGCTGCTAACCATTGCATCTTTTCATAAGAAAGCAGCTGCTGTTTTGCCAGGGAATATCTTAAAAACCTTTGAGTTTTGTCAGAGTTTCCCCACTTGAGCTGGAGAGGGTTTTCCATGCATCATGTCCTTGGCTTTGTTCACCAGTGTGCCCAGCTGGCAGGCATGGATTCCCTTCTGCAGTGCCATGGAGGAGCCAAAGGCAGTGCCATGGAAAGGAGTACAATGTGGCCAAGTGGCCAAGCAGCCACTTACCTGTCAGGCGTTAGACCACCTCCATGTGGGAGAGTTGGTTTTAACTTTTAAAACTCCGTGTGAGAATTACACTGGGAGCAAGAAACCCGACACCTGCAGTTTTACAAGTGAGTCTCAGGTGCCCCCCAATACACCAGAGCACAGTAAGAAATAAAAGGTTTACAGAGGAACTTAATTCAGTGGCAAATTATTCTAACAAAACCGATATCCCAGAGCTTGCTGGGATAACTTGCCAACTTTGGCATAAAATCTTTGCAATAAGGCAAAGAAGGACATGGATGTCTTCAATGAAATTAAGTTCTGTAGCTGTAGTTCCTAATTCATCTCCACCCAAGGTAGGAGCAGCTCCATCACATTTTATCATATGCTTGCATTTCAGGGGTGGCTCAGGCTGCCATTGCTGTTTCATGGTGCTCCCAGCTTTCCTTCTCCCTGGGGAAAATGCAAGGAAGACAGATGCAGGTGCTTTGTGACATAGAAAGGAGACAGTAAATGGTTGCATCTTTGCACAGCTCAATTAAAGATACTGTCCAAGCCTTCTAAACACCTCTTCAGAAATGGGATAATATTACAGTGCATTTGCACAGGGAATACCTGGGAATAACTGAAAGGAATTTATTTAATTGTAAAGGCCGGAGGCTGTGGAATTGAAAAGGGTTTGGTGTTTCTTTCTGAAGAGACTGCATGTAAAATTGCTGTATAAATTATATATAAAATTATATTATCTTACATTTTCCCAGAATTTGGAGCCTCTCTAATAGATACCGTCTGTCTAACTTAAAAATGTCAGAGCCCTTCACAGCAAATTTCACCTGTACTGTATTTAATGTATGGCACTTATGCATAGCCAAAATTACCCTTCCGAAATAAGTTTCAGCAGAGATTTACAGCCCTTGTCTTCTTTACAAGAATAGTTCACCCTGGCATGTGGTGTGAGTTTACCCAAGTGGACCAAGATGAAGGGAAGCGCTACCTCAGATCTTGATATGATTATTTGCCCATCTGTGTAGTCCTTCTTTGAACAGTGCCAAGATAGGGAATATAAAGTGGCTTAAAAATGTTAAAATCTTTAATTAAAAAGTAAACAAACCAGTGACATCTGAAGCTAATATTACGGGGGGAAATAAAAATAGAAACGAAAGCATAGGTAAGGACTTTGATATGATTAGTCAAATGCCAGTGGAGCCGAAACTGAGGCTCTGAGGAAAGCAGTAAAGTGGTGGCTGCACTGCCTGCTTGCTGGGTGCTGGGATTGTCAGCAGAGTATGGGGCTTTCTCTTCCAAAACGCTAACACTGAGAAGCTGGAATAAGAGGTGGTTGGGATGTGTGCGGCGTCTCCTGGGGCTCCCTATCTCCCTGTCCTTGGGCAGAAAATGAGCCAAAAAGGAGCATGTCTGCTCTGTGCCGCAGAGCAGCTGAGGCTGATGCCAAGAACTCAGGAGAGGCATTGCTGCAGCGTTCCCAGCCTTGGTCAGCTTTAGGAACCACGGGAGCGGGGTGGGTGGGAGCAGCCTGGCTACGATTCCAGCGAGGACCACTTCAGTCCTGTTCTCTCTCCTGCGCCCTCATCTCCGAGGCAGGGCAGGAGCCACCCACTCGTCCTCTTCCCCACCAGTGCCTCCCGCACCTTGCTGCAGGGTGGCTGTCCCTGCTCCAGGCCCAAGGCAACATGCCCCAGAAGGCAGGAAGGTTAGCTCAGCTGTTGCTTATAGCCTGCAGTCTTTGTTCACGACGGTGACTACATTGGGAGTTTTCTTGGAATACGTGGTTATAAACGGTCACGGGAGTTCTTAGAAATATCATTTCAATTCCCTGTGCTTGCAACAGATGCCAGTGCATTCAGGCTCTGATCACACTTTCCAACCTTGCCCTCATCTTGGAGGCACTCCGTGCCCTTCCTCCCCACAGACAAAAGATGCTGGGCTGTGAAATGCAGGGGGGCAGTGATCTGGCAGATGAATGAGGTTTGTCATACACATTTCAACACTTGTCACATCTCCCAGGAGATGCTTGTTGCCCAATGTGAAGTGACTGCATTTGAATGCAGCACCAAAGGACAAATCTGCCCTTTGGGTAACCAGCCTGCAAACATCCTGTGCTGGTCCAAGGGAAAGGGTGACTTCTTTTTTTTTTTCTATAGAGTAAAATGGATTTTATGGGAGTCTTTCTGAAAGCAATCCAATTAACTGTGGCTCTTTGTGATTAGAAAAAGGGGAACTGAAAGGGATATCACACTTTTTTTAACTAGCAGTTTGTAGTCACTTTCTTTAGATATCCTCTTTCCTAGCTGATATTTCCTCTGGTTTATTCCGCTGCAGAAGTGGATCATTTAAGTGAGTTTTATGTAAGTCCTCTTGGCTGTTTTACAGTTCTCTGCATGTTTCAATATATTCCACTGTTAAAAATTTTAAAAGTAGGTGGGGAAAGAGGAAATTTCTGGTTAATATATAACAATTTCTAAAGTCAGTGTGCCTGGACTCAATTTTTCAGGGCATTTTTCCAGACATCTAATGATGCCAGAAAATAAAAATAGCCAACTAGCAGGACCTTTCCTAAAAACTCTTCTGCAACCCAGCAGAAGTTTCATGACCCTGATCAGGTCTTTTTCTAGTATCACTGGGGAGAAACAAAACACTATCACAAGCACACAGGAGAAAAAAAATAAAAGTCCTATATAAAACTGCTGTAGATGACTAAGTTCTTGTGGCAGAAAGAGTTGAAATTATTACATAAATTTTTTTTGTAAAATCAGAACAGTCAGGGTTGACTAAATGGTCTAGCTGAGCTTTGCTTTCAAGAACAGTGGAAATGTCAGCTGAGCAATTGTGTTCGTTTACAGCAGGCCACAGGGAGAGCAGCAAGCTGGGCTCACACACCAGGCTGGTGCTATTATTATTGCTATTACACACACCATGGACAAATAGAGGTATGTCTGGAACCAGGGTATGCAACCCCAGGGGCCTCAGATAAGTTCGGATGCAACTGGTGAGAGAAATATATTGAATTTGAAAAAAAAAACCTATTCATTTTTGAACATACGTATTTTGGATCACAAATAAGAAAAGCCTTACATCGATAATTTCTTTAAAGTTCAACTAATGAAAAACTAAACATGTGAAAAATGAAAATAGAGTGAGATGGGAATGTTTTTCAGTTCTTTTTAGTTCTCTTGCTTTTGAGGAAATATACTGAAAGGATGTACATCTTGAAAAGAGTGTGACCTAAGGATTTGCCCATGAAATTAATTGTACTGTATTATCTTATGGGGATATTGTTTTGCTCAGAAAGGCTGTGTAGTCTCCATTCCTTAAAGTTTTTGAGTCCCAGCTGAATCCCTGAGCAACTTGGTGTGGTCTCACTTGTAGCAGGATGTTAGGCCAGACCCTTCACCAGGTTCCCTCCAAATTGAATTATCCTGTGATCCTATCAAGAAGACAAAGAATGATGATTTTAATTTCACACTTCTAGGCCAAATTTTGTGCATTTGTGTGTGAGAAATCCTCTCCTTGATGGAGATTAAGGACTTAACTGGATTAATGTGTAATTTTGCACACTTTCCAGGAAATGTTGCTGAAAATACTGTATCAAACCACCTTCCATTTCATTAATAGCCCTCTATGATTTTAGGTGCGAATGAAAATATTACAAAATGTGGAAATTAAATAAATGACGGAACACAAGAGCGGTTAATGACTGAGTAGCTTGGCAAATGAATTAACAGGATAGTGTGAGCTATATTAGCTTAGTAGGTTGAGCTATGTGTATTATGGATAATACTCTGTGCAGGATCAGCATTTTGAGCTCTTCAGTTACTGCCAAAGCAGAAGAGCCAGTTTGCAGTAATTACAGGTTCACCTCATTCATCCCACCTATGATTTATACCAGCTGCCAAAAGGTATCTATGAAATTCTTTCTCATGTCTATATTCTTATTCCTAGTTTGGCTGATAAGAAACTATCTGTGTTGCTAATCCTTATTATATCTTTTTTCTTTTCCTGTCAATGACTTTGTGTTGTTATTACTCACGCATTTCCAGCAATATGCCTGGGGAAAAATGGATGTATAAGAGACCAAATCTGAAATTGTATTCTTGTGCCATTCATAGTATTTCAAACTCTTCAGGAAAATATTGTTTCAATTGGCCCAAGCTGTTAGAATGAGCATAGGGGAGATGCTTATTCTTGCCTCCATGTGTGCACACATCTTGTTTTAACCTGACTCCAGCCGTACATAGCAATGCTCATGGAAAACTCCACGAAGGTCACATGCCACATATGATCTTAGCAGCTGAAGGAGGCATAAATTCAACAGCAAGAGAAAAATTAAATTAGGTAAAGGGAAAAAATGACTATTTAGTGATTTAAAGTCACTTAGACCTCAGCTGTTTTGGGTTTGAACTCAAGAAAATGAAACTACATGGGCTTTATGTGAAATCTCTTCCATCTGTTTCAAACAGGAAGCCAAACTTTTTGTCGTGTGGTTAGATACGAATTTTTCAAACATGTTTTTCATAGATCCATTCTGAGTTTATTGTGACGCCTTCCAGAGGTCACGGTACAAGTCACTGTAAATAGATTAAATTACCATTCCTGTACAAAGAGAGGAGTGTACACAGTCACTGGAGTAATCCCAGTCTGACTTCCCAACCTTTTGTGGTTGTTTCAAATAGCAAAGTGAAAATTTTCATCTGTGTTTCCTTTGTCTTCGGATTTTTCCAAGCAAGTCATCAATTTCCTCTTCACCCGCACAGAGTTACCCAAATCCTCTTATTCCATGATAGTGATTTATTTTATGATCCTGTTCCTAAAAGATCCAAACTAAGTTAGAGTGACTCCAGGAGATTTTTTGTGTATTTTGGATCCTTAAAAAGACAGCTGACTTGAGAATAACATGACAGAAGAGTCCCTTGTCATCTTTCAAGAGGTTAAATTTAATGGATTGCAGTTTATATATGGCAGAAAGTTCAGCTCATTGTGGGTTGTTATTGTCATTTAGAAGAGCATGTGAAATTTTGATAAAAGATAATCTTTACAAGGAAGATGAAAAGCAGAGAAGATGATCTCAGAAGCTTGAAAGACAGTATCATTTGGATTCATATTGTTTTTCAATAATTATTTAATTCTCAGGGCCTGTCCTGTCTCTTCTGGCCACATAAAGAGATACCAAAGCAAATGCAATCACAAGGTTTGAGGTGTTCATTACTGCAGCTAGACATATGTATAGAATAAAACCCCAAAGTGTTGCAGTTTATAAAGAGGTACACATGTTTAGGGATAGAACAGCATCTGGAGTTGTTAGCTCTAGATAAAAAGTTTTCTTTTGAGATAGAATTTACAATAGGTGTAATTTTAATGGTTGGTTCTAGGATTAGGATCTTGCCTTATGAATTTGCTGCACAAAGATAGAGAAACATTTTGATACAGATGTTAATATATGTAACCTTTTTTTAGTCTTAAATCAGTTCTGAAATAAAATAAAAAATACTTATTTCTAAGTTTGATCTGTCATTTGCAGGACTGGAAAAAATCGATCTCCCTGGACATTTCAGTGCTCAGAAGAAATTGAGTTTGGGATTTTAAGACACTTTGCATCTGGGCAGAAACTTGCTCAAGTGCTAGAGATAAAAGGAGAAAAGGGAAAAGATTTTTTTATAGGTGATTCAGGTTTCTTAAAGTAGCATTAGAATGTTCTCTGGAGTTTTAAATTTTAGAGAAAGTCAAAAGAATTACATTGTTGAACAGATAAGGGAAGAATGATAATTGATTGTATCATGTTCCTGGCAAACTATCACATGGGCTCTCATGCCCCTATCAAGTGTGCTTGTGGGTATAAATATATATATGTTTACATAATGTGTACATGTATATATGTGTACACTTGGGTTTCTGTAAGATGAAACAACCCATATGTTTTTTCCTGGGTTATGCCCAGCACATTCATTTAATTATTCCACGAGAACATACACTACCAAGTTCTTGGACCCTTTTCTTTTATTTCTTTTTTTTTTTTTGTGAAAGCTTTGATACTTTTTGGCACAGGCTCGTATAGTCAGTAGAGTGCATTTAATGGGCCAAAGGCATTTTTATTACCCTTTAAAATGTTTAACAGAGTTTCTGTATAATTTCTCAACATGTTCTATTTGTTTATTTCTGTATATTTTTGGTAAAAATAGGTAACATTGTGGTGTTTGGTTTTATTACCTTGGCACTGTCATCATTAAAGAAGTATCAATCTTTCCATTATGTGCCCAATATATTTAGGAGCTTACATTCTGGACATGGAACTTAATTCCAAGTGGGTGTCCTGATACAAATGTCCCAGTAAGATACCAATCATGATATTCTTTAATTACATTTTAAAGAAATTGCTTTGGCAAATTTTAAATAGCTCAAAATTTGGTTTTTATATTTTCTTTTCTCAAGTGCGATTAAAAAGAAATACATTGTTTTTCTCCGAACAGTTACAGGATTGATCCATCACTTCTCAGACACTTCATTATCTCGGTTGTAGCAGCACGTAGTCTGAGATGAGACTAAAGGCTCAGGCTCAGGAAGTGACAGTCAGTTGCTGAATAGCTCAGCCTTACTTTTACCACTATGAGAGAAATGCAAGTGGACTGTTTGATATGAAACAGATGAAAGCTGAAGTGCGTAGAATCTGGACTTTCTCATATGCTACACACAGGGAAAATAGTACATATTTGGTCTTTTGAGCTGAAAATCACAGCAACGTATTAGTCACTGAAATCATATACGTTGCCTATGTTTCTGTTTGCTATGCTGGTTATTGGATTTGATGTTTTTCAATGCTGCCAGTTAAATATTCTGATGTGTACTTGATTCAATGCAGATTTTTGAGAAGGACTGATCAGTAATTAGGATTTGGTTATAAAATCCATACGAGGGAGTTGCACCGAAATGTTGGTTTCTCGTATGCGGAAGTCAGACATCGCTATCTGGGCTTTCTAGGCATAGTGGCCTTATTAATTCAGTGACTGTGAGTGTAGCAGACCACCTTCTAGACACCTGGTGGGTGGCAACACAAGCGCTTTTTACTGCCAGAGTTCCAGTCTGTTGCACAGCTCCACAGAAAGAAATGGTTCATGGTTATAACAACTCAGAGTCAGATTTCGTTTCTGAGCTCTGCTGAGCTTTGCCTTTCAATAGGCAAGGGGGCGGCTACAGCAACAGGCCCCTCGGTATTTGGAATCTTTCTCACCACTATGTGTATTTTGTAAGGATTTTTTTTTCTTTTTTTGGCAAAGAGGACATAGCAAGAGGCCAACAGCACCATTACCCTGTAGGCTACATGTCCCCCTCCCAAGTGGTGCTGAGAAGCTGGAGCTCTGCAGATGGAGAAAACCAGCAGATCTGTGGTTTGACCCTGACTCTTTCACCCCCTCTCCTACCATTTACAGAACACAGAGGTTCAAACAGATGCTAGATCAGTGCCGAGTCCAATGCTACATCAGAGTAATAAATAGCAACTCTATTACAGAGCTCAGTGATTTCAAGTTTAGTGCTATTCCCAACAAGGAATAGCTCTTTAAAAAGGACCAGTGCTTGGAAAGAGACCAGCATCAAAGATGTATTCACTACTGTCCTGGTCTTACTGACTGTGGTTCCTCTCTTTTGGAACAAAATGGTCAAGGTATATCCATTACATTTTAGATGCCTTCTGTTGCACAAAAAAAAAAAAATAAATTCCGGAATTGTCAGTGCATGTCATGAACACAGATGCAGAATATGTGAAATTTATGAGCATGCCTATAGGTGTTCAGCTAAATACATGCATACGTATCCAAGAAGTTAGGAGTGAAGGTAAAGTGTGCAGGAGGCTACTTTCTTGTTCAGTTCGCAGAGTGAAGCATCACTTGTGCGTCTGTCCTGGAAGAGACTGAGGGAAAATAAGGAGATGGCAGTCAGTTATCCATGTTATATGATATCCTAAACTGAAGGGAGATGAGTAAGTGCAGCATCGACTCCTTTTGTCATTGCTCAGCATTTAGTGTTTATATCTTTGGTCACACCAGCCCTCTGGAGTGGCTTTCCCAAAGAACTAGCTTTCCTATAGGGCTGTGGGACAGTGCACAGCCCAGAAGCAGGTCAGACGCTCCTCCTGTTTGTCATTCCCTGCCTTGGGAATATCTATAATCCTTGCCCATCCTTGCATGCCTGGGATCTGCGGTGTGGAATATAACGGTTCATAAATCACAGCATATCAACTTCTGCTGGGTGTTTAAGTGCCAGTTCCAAAAGTCACGTGCTGCAGATGAAGAGCCAGCCTGAGCTCGGAGAAGGGGAAGAAGCAATCAGGTTCCTGCTGACATTTGGAATCTGCCACCTCAGAAACCATCAGTTTTTAATGCATGACTGAGAGCCTTATTTAAATTAGGGGTCTGTGCCATTGGCGATCAGCTGTGATGTTGTGGAGTTTGCTGTGACAGGGTACTCCCTTTTCCCAGACCAGAGTCTCCACTCAGTCTCTTGACAGTCTGCCAAGCTTTGCAACTGGAATGTGTGAAGTTCAGTTTCGAAACAGTTTCTTTCCATCGTTCCCGCCTGTTTTGATCTAGTATGTGAAACAGGTTTCTACTTTTGTTATAGGATTCTTGTTCATTCTTGCCAGATTCAAATTCATTATATAATCGAGCAGCATCAGATGACTGCCTGGGAATGAGCAGCAGATGCATCTCCCGAAATACAGAATTCCTTGCTACAGCCATGCATTGGTTACTTGACAGCCACCACTACATGACTGGATTTGTGGTAACAGGGGCATCAAGAATTTCATAAAACCAAAACCAGATGTAATGAACTCTGAAGAGGGTGTGATGCAGAGCTGGCCTGCCCCACCATAAAAATGATGAGGAAAACATTTGTCCTGGCACAACCATGCTGTCATGGTAATCCTTTACTGACTAAGAGCAACTCAGGACTATCCTCTCTGAGGAGAGTGGTAGCTATTGTCAGCATTTGTCTGGTTTCTCCATTTACACGCTGTTGTACTGCAGGCAGACTCTGCAGCCCCTCTTTAATCTGCCAAGGATGACACTGATCCAAGCTAATGGATGAGGTCCCTTCATTTGATGAGGGGCTTTGAGACTGTAGCCTGGGTTTTCAGTCGCACTGTTGACACAGTGAGAAAGAAGTCACAGGTAGTAATGCCCTCGAGGCTGCCAGCTGCTGTACACTTCAGAAGCTTGGAAAGAACTTCTGAGAAAACTGGCATGACTGGCATTTTCCATCTTTTTTTTTTT
>VYXC01008352.1:597452-611012 GCA_013397175.1 Platysteira castanea
TTTTTTAATCTATCCTGCTTAATTTTATGGCAAAATATGAACTGTGCAGTCTGGCCTGGTATTACTTACTAATGGGTTTTCTCAGCCAATGGTCCCTAAGAAGAGCCCTGTAAGCCAAATAAAGCACTTTGGCCTGCTGGAATTATTGATACTCACTACAAGTAGAGAATAAAATGGGAATATTTCATCACAAATGGTGGTGGAGTACAAAACATCAAGGAAGGAAAATACGAGTAGCTGAGCTGGAAAGATGATCCACACCCTTGTTCTTGCTCCCAAATCTGCCCAAAAATCTGCCATAAAAGATTCCTTAGACAGGCATGTAGGAACAGCTTTTCACTCTGCTATTAGTCCAGCTTGTACAGTGTCAGGCTTGGTGTCCCTGGGAGAGGTGTGGGGGTTTGTGGGGCATCAGAATACACGTGTGGAGAAACATACATGTGTGGAGAAGAGTATTTCTTCCTCGGATCTGCAGTCAAAACAAATCAAAAGCTCTGAAGCCTGAAAGCCACAAGAGTTGAGACTGTAGAAAAAGGTGTATTCTGTACCAAACAGAGGGTTTTCTCACCACAAAAGACAGCTCTTTGACCAGGCTGGAGAGACCCCTGGCCAGTCAGCCCTGTACAGCTGCAAAACCTGTCCAAAACATGCCCAGATGCTCCCTATTGAAGTTTCAGGCAATGTCCTACAATAGTCCCCAAAGCAGAGGAACTGAAAGGAAGGAGTTTCAGAGGCAGGGTGGTAGCCCAAACTAATCAAATAACTGTTTTGTTTGACATTCTGCCCAAGGCTCATAATAGAAATAAAAAGCTCTGACCTGTGAGAAACCCCGGGTGTGGTGGAAAGTGCTTCCTGGGCTGGGGGAAACGGGCGAGCCCCCCTGTCAGCTGCCTGGGGCATGGGTGAGCAAATACATGGTCTGTGGCTGAAAGGTGATTATGATTATATTTTGCATAGATTCATACTTAATAA
This sequence comes from Platysteira castanea, assembly GCA_013397175.1. NCBI lineage: Eukaryota > Metazoa > Chordata > Aves > Passeriformes > Platysteira > Platysteira castanea. The sequence goes on from VYXC01008352.1 coordinate 598,425, forward strand.
TTTTCAGGATTACTCAGGTGTTGTTGTCTGGTTGTGGCCTGCACCCCACCTGAAGACAGCCTTGGACTGTAGAAAGAATCAGGAACAATATTTTTGGTAGATATTCATGGATGTTTTATTTCTCTGATCGCATGGCAGCCAGGAGACACACAGACTGGCCACATGGTAGCCAAGCCAGGCACAAACTCTCTGCCCCGAAGACCCAGGAATCATGGGACAACCACAGTTTTTGGGGTGGGGAAAACACCTATAACCAATAACGAACAGGATAACACCAGAGAGCTTGGAAACCCTGTCTAACCATGCTTCAGCTTCCATGGCCCATCCCCCGGGGGGGGTGACCTCCACACTCAGGTACTTTTATTTTGAGGCTTCAATAGGAACTTGTTCTTACGGGCTGCGAGAATAATCCTGTGAAATCAAAGTTGCTGATGCTTTGGCACAAGCGTCACTCAGAAGACTTAAGTTTTCCAAGCCCCAGAAGCAGAATCCAGCATGGCAGAGTCCGTTAATGAGGGGACAAGTCATTTGCTGGAATGTGCAAATCCCAATGAATCAAGATAATACAACGTGAACGGCTCCAGAAACGAAGCTTCTCAATAGGCCGTCAGGGTGCTGTGTATACAGCACAAGGCAGTGCATGTCTGAGAGCAAAAATAGGTGCATGGCCCTGGCTCAGAAAGTACATTTAAAACAACAACATTTATTATCTGAGCTATGGCTGACAACAATCTGTTTCCCTGTTTCGGCCAGATTTTACAGCTTCACTGAGCTCCAGTTCATGTGCCCATCTCATGCTGCTGTTGTCTCACTGCGGAGACTGTGGGAAATGCTTCGGGGTAGCTTACATAGGATGCAGAAGAAGCATCATTACAATTCATAAAAGGGATTGTTTTAATCCAGGAAACAATAGAAACATAAATGGTGAGCAGCTGGTCCGAAGAACAAATCTAAAACATTACATTATCACTACTGGGAACTGTGAAATAAGAGTCCACTTTAGTAGTCCTCAGTGGTACTTTTTTTTCTAGTAAATGTTGCAATGTTGGTAAATGGAGTGTATATTTATGGAATAGCTTTGTTTTTGATGGGATCAGTGTAACTCTGATGAGGCTTATGTCTGCAAAAAGAGAATGTCATTGGGGTATTTGAAGATTACGAACAGCAATATTTCATGATTAGGTGCCTTTATATATGTGCTAATTGGCAATATGATGGTCTTTTGCTTAGCAAACTGATCCAAAGGGTGATCTCATTATTTTCTCATGAGTTAACAAGGAATTAGAATCCTAAACAGTGGTAAAATGCATTCGGAAGTATTTGACCTTGACCAAATCATAGCTTTCAGTTTAATTTTATTTTTCATTCCTTGAAGAGGCTTGATAAACCAGAGAAACTGGGCATGAGTTTTGCACCTGCTAGAACTTACTGTTTGGTACTATTTGGAACTTGTGTTGTGTCTTTTGTGAGACACCCAAGCATAATTATGCCAGTTCACTCAGCACAGCCTGTTCCCTTTGCTGCTCCAGTATAAAGTATCTGTTGTTCATAAATTCAGTGACTTTCAGAACACTTTAAGAGAATACATTTTCTTGAAAAGAATAAGAGAGGAAGTCAGCAGTGTCTTGTATTAACTTGTTTGTGATCCAGTTATAGCTGGAGAAGCCTCCTGTGGAGTATGTCCTCAGCTTTCCTCAGCCAGGGCAAGTTAAAGGAGAGAGCTTGTCCCTGGGACCTCAAGAGAATCTCAAATTCTGATGTTTGCATTTATGGCATACACTTTTCCTGTGCAAAATAATAAATTGGAGAATGAGCTCCAGCCTTGAGTAAGCTTATGAGCTCCCCACCTATTACCAACATGATTGAGTATGTTAATGAGCCTTAATTGCCCAGGAAAGCGCCGCACAGGACTTCCACCAACACATCCTACCCAGGTAACCAGCGGCTCCATTGAGGTTCAGGATGGATTACCTCCTCCTTCTCTCTGAGCACAGCTTTCTCCAGCCCTGTCTCCTGCTGTTCGTGCTTGGAACCCCAGACATGGCTCACACCTTGCCATGCTGAGGGCCATCAAAGGACCAGCTCTACCCAGTGTTCAGGTACTGTGGGGGGACAGGGTCCTGGTGAGCAAGGGTATGACGGGTGCTGGGGCTGCCCTCAGCTCCCCCAGGACTGGGCAGCCCCTCCTGCTGTTCCCTGACACTGCGGCCTTGCAGCTCGGCATCCCCCACTCTGGTGGTGCGAGGGGCAGAGAGAGCATGACTGAACAGCAACAAAAAGCAATTTGTGCTCCAAAGCAGTTTGGTGCCATCCCTGGATGGCATCCTTTCCTTCTGTTGCATCAGACACCCTGCTCAGCTTTGTGTCATCTGCCAGCTTGCTGAGGGTGCACTTGATCTCGCTGTCTGTGTTGTTGATAAGATATTAATAAGCGCCAGTCCCAAGACAAGAGCTTTGAGGGACATCACTTGTCACCAGCCCCCACCTGGACGTAGAGCCATTGGCCGTTCAGCCAATACCTCATCCACTGAATAGTCCATCCATCAAATACCTGTCTCTCCAGTTTGGAGACAAGGCTGTCATGTGGGACCGTGTCAAAGGCCCTACAGAAATCCAGGTAGGTGACACTGCTTGGTCTTCCCTTGTTGCCTGTTGCTGTCACTCCACTGCGGGAGGCTGCTGGATTGGTCAGGCATGACTTGCCCTTAGTGAAAGCTGTGCTGGCTGTCTCTGGTCACCTCCTTGTCCCATATGTGCCCTAGCATGGCTTCCATGAACATCTGCTCCATGATCTCCCAGACAGAGAGGTGAGGCTCACCTGTCTGTAGTACCCCAGGTCTTCCCTTCTTCCCTTTTAAAAATAGAAGTATGGTTTCCCTTTCCTCAGTCGGGACCTTGCCTGACTGCCATGATTTTTCAAATATGATGGTGGGTAGCTTGTCACCGGCATCAGCCAGTTCCCTTAACTGGGAAGCTGGTATAAGAATCTAGAAAGGGATTTGACTGTGCCTGTATTTTTGGTCAAACTGAACTTTTATCCCTATTTCAAAATACCCCAAAGGCAGTGTTTTGCATTGTAGACACAATCTTTGTGTGTTGCTTTCCTGAATAAAAATGAAATTAACCTCCCCAGAGTATCCCCCTTGTATACTCTTCCATGCAAGTCTTGCATCATTGCTTACCACCTAACGCACCTGGCAAACTGTTAGATGTGTATTGTTGGCTTGGCTCTTCCTTGCACTTTAAAAAATTATTATTTCCTTGCCATAAAACCTTTTATTTTATTTTTTCCTCCCTACACACAGACTTTTTAATTTACATTTTCTTTCATCTGGAATCTCAAGGCCTTTGATTCATATTTGCTCTTTGTTTTGATGTACGGAAAAAGCTTAAGACATACTTGGCTCTAATAACTGTACAAATTCAAACCCTGGTAAGGAAGAGAAATATTTGAAACCAACTCAATCCTGGTTTATTTAAAGATTTGATTTACCCATAGATTTCAAATAAAAAATAAAATCATGATCTATATTTTGTTACTAGATCTTAAAATAATAAAATCAGCCATAGTTTACATGCTTGTTGGGTGACATTGGGTGTTAAGGAGGAGAGAAAGCTGAGGTTTGCTTCCAAAGGATTCTTGTGAAGTGACTTTGAAACATGGCTTAAAGGGTAATTGCTTTTCCATCATAAAATTTTTAAAGGAGAGTGATTTTCCAGGTGTTTGATAAACATTTTGTTAAATAATACGTCTAACATAAAAGGTTCAATGAAAGCCTTTTTATTTTTTTCTTTTTTTTTCAGAAACTAAGTATTGCAAGGAGAGGAAAAAACCCAGCTCCTCCTGTGCTGTAGCACCTCAACCAGAAAGAATGTAAGGGGCTGTAACCAGAGAGTTACAGGGGTCCAGCATTTACCCATTACTGCCTGCATTCAGAGGGGACTGAAGAGGCAATACTAACTACTTGAAATTTTATGGCTAAGGTATTATTGGATTAATTAATTTTTTTCTTCCTTTAACACTGTTCACAAAAAGAATCTCAAATTTCAAAATGCACGTAGCTTTGCCCAGTCTGGAAAGTAAAAAGCCAAAACCAAATATGCATATTTTTAAATATTTTCTCTGTAATTTGTCACTACCTTGTAACAGCACCTCAAAGGAGCATCAATGTTTCTCAGTTATGATACTTATAAATGCAAGGGAAATGCTGATGCTTTAATAATAGGAGAAGTCTTCAACTTGCAGTTGTGGGACAGTAGCTTTTTTCCTTTCTGGAAATGGTTTGAGTTTTCTCTCCCTTGTTCAAAACATAAAATGAATCCAAACTATGTCTGTGCCTTCTCTGGATCTACAACCACGTGTTTCTGCAGTCCCTAAAACTTCAAAGGGTTAATGCTGAACAAATAGATAAAACACTTTTTCCTAGACAGATCTATGAAAAAAGGTGTGGGTGTTTTGTATGAAAGAAAACCAGGTCCTCTGGTTGCAAGGTAGAAGAAAAAAGCTCTTTTCTGCCAGTGTGATGTGTCTTCCTAAAACTTATTTTTATCCCACAGGAATATCTGTTTTCAACAGCAAAATGAAAGTCTGTGGGAGGCAGTGAAGGACGCAACTAAGCCAACAGGACAATTTTTCTTGGTTTCAGTATTTGCATCCTCTGAGCTTTACCTCTGGTGATCAGTGCTTTCTGTGCTCAGTATAAATGTGTCTGCTGAGGAATACCCATGGAGCCCTTCCTGCTGCTTCCCTTCCATTTTAGTCCCCTAAATGGTGCTTCAGTGGGGCTCAGACACTGCTCAAACCCTCTCATCCATTACTTAAACCTTACTAGGGCTCTCCAGCATGAGAGCTTATGGGTTGAAAAGGGCTGAGTAGGAAGGGATTTGTAGGCTGCATTCATTTCCGTGTTGTAAAACACTTTCCAGAACAGGCAGGAGCTGATGCTCTACACGATAATTGCTCTTTCTTTCTAACTTTGGGAACTAGAAGTAAAATACAGAGATCTCATGCATGTCCTCTTTGTGATGAATGGCGATGAAAGAGACTGTCCCTCATGTGCTGCTGCTTTTTGTTATTATTACAATAATAGCATCATGAAAAGGTTTAAAGGGGATATCTGATGCAAGATGGGTGTGTTTATCAGTTTTGATAACCAAGCCTTTATGAACTCTTTATCTGCCTAAACAAAATGAAATAAACATCAGATTTAGCTGATGCCACCATACTGGTAGCAGGGGAAGAGAGAAGAAACATGTTTCTGTGATATGTCTTGTTTTACCCAAAAGTCACATGGAAGCTGCTGAATCACTTACTATACAAGAGTATGTGGGGCTCAGGGCCTGGAGAGAGCTGCTCAAGGGGAAATAGTTTGGGGAGAATGAAGGAGAGCACGGGATGGAGGCAAATAGACCAACCAGCATGCAAGGAAGTTATTTGTTGCTGGAAAAATAGTTCTTGGAGTGGCAGCTCCTCCCCTCTTGCTCTGTTCTGCTTCCAGCACAGCATCAGGACATGCAGTGGTACAACTAACTGTGGTCTCCATGCTTGGGTTTGGCGATGTCTGTGTCCTGCTGATCTGCTGAAAAACATATTAGTTTAGCAAGCATTCATGAGTAGTGACGGCCAACATTTATGCCTATTTGCAGCTTTTATCTGCTGAGACATATTCGGGGCTCTGAGGGACTTTTACTATTGCCACCTCGGCAGCACGAGGAGACCATTTTCAGTTTCATTACGTACTTATTATGAAATAAGGGCTCTCCATCATAGGTGGCTTTATAGCTAAGTACTACACTGGGAATTAAAAAAAAATCACACTTTATTTTCCACCAGACAAATATCCTGCTATTTTTTTGGCCAGGCTCTCAGAACACAGCAGGAAAATAACTGCAATCCATTTCCCAAGTAGTGTCTTCTTGCCTCTTAGAGAGTTTGGGTAATTTCACTGGTGGTTCTCCGTTTCTGATCAATGCCAACAACTATAACTTCTGGTATCCAATTACTCTATGGTCCTGAATTTGAAGACATTTCTTTGCATGGCTTTTGGTAAAAGCAAGCTATTTGAGTTTACTCATTTAGGCCTGTCAATAAAGCACCCTAAACCCAAGCAGTGCCCTAACAACATGGTTGGATGCGTGGTCCCATCTCCAGTAGCCTTTATAAAGGACATAATGCACCTGAATTGCAACACAGTCCAGGAGAGTGGCTGGGATAAAAGGTCCAAGTGGGAAACTCAGGATCTTTCTCATGAAAAGTCAGGGTAGGACAGAAAGCGTTTTCCTGGTTCCTCTTTAAATGTGTGGGCTAACTGGATTGACTGGACCAGGGAAAGGAAGTGTCCCCAACCTCTAGTTGAGAGCCTCAGTCAGAGTGCAAAGGGGCCTTTCTCAAATGATGTTTTTGTTTATTTGTATCTCTTACATGTCTTACTATTTCCAATATACAATTACACTAAGTGGTGATTATTTTTTTGTTTGCTTCTTTAATAGTATTTACCTCTGGGTTGTTTGGTTACCATTTTTTATGACTGAAAATTGGTTTTAAAGTTTTCTCTTTCCTCCTGATAGCATTACAAAAATATAAGTGCTTTTATTATGATATTTTTCTTTATTTTAGAAGAGAAGCCATAATAGCAACATTTGGTCAAATGACTGGCTTCTCAAAGTTTCCATATGCAGCTAGGCTGTGTGGAGGAGAATATGCAATGATGAATATTTTTAATCTGAGTAGTGTGAAGGCATGGCAAAGCCAAGGGTATGAAGGGGATGTGGTGGCTGATTCCTGGATGGATAAACTGTTTTAAACATTTTCATGCTGGCAAATTTCATTTTTTTATAACGAACTGAAGACAAACTTTCCTGTTTTCTGGACATTGAACCCACTGGCTTTCACCTGATGTACTGCTCTGTCATTAACTCATCAAAGGACTCACCCTTTGGAGCCTCATCAGGAGAAAGCCAGTATACTGAACCTCTGGAAATCATCTCTGCAGTGCAAAAGAGCAACAATCCAATGGATTGTGTGACATGGCAGGTCTTGAAAGCACAGCACATCAAGGAAGGAAGGAAGGAGTTCCATAATTTCAAGGGTATTTGGCTGTTATTTTTAGAGTTATTTGACTGACAGATCGCTATGCAAAAGTGATGTGTATGGGGAGAGCTAGTGAAATAGTGCTGGGGATGGTTATAGTCTGATGTAACTCCAGTGTGATGACAATTCCCTGGCTCTTAGTGGCGTTTTATCCCTGACATGCAATGTTCCACTTGTCAGCTCTCTTTTGTTTTCCATGGCTTGTTTCTCCTTGCTTTCCGCACCAAACAACAGTGAGCAAATGAAAAGGATCCTTTTATGAGTTAATGAATGCCTTTTGTGGTTTTACATATTCCACTCCGGGTATAGGAGAAATGCATTGTATGGCTGAGCCTGTGGCTGGCAAAATGGGTTCCTACAAATAAAAGGGCACCTAATTTAAAATAAAGAGAGACCCTGCTCCTTCCCACTGCGAGAATAAACCAATCTCTCAGCATGGGACTTCTTTGCCTTGGGTGGGTCCCAGGTGTAGAAATCCACATCTTTCTTAATCCTATTTTTCCGATCACGCCTGGCATACTTAGAAAAGGCAAAACATGACCAAAGGAAGATGTCCACAAAGAAATGTACCTCTTCCTGTGCAAACTTTACTGATTTCATCAGACTTTCACCAGGCAGTCGTATGGCCTGCTGGATAGAACTAAAATAGCTTAAACAGTTTTGTTCCAAGAACTTTTTATGGCTGCTCCAAGACTGAGCCCTGATCCTTGTTTTGATGTCTTAGGGAATACTGAGAACTTTTGCTGTCATTGTGCGAAAGGTCAAATTTTATCCCCTGTGATAACACAGCTGCATTTGGGGAAAACTGCTGTTGTTGTTGCATTAAATTGGTCATTTTATGCTCTCCAGAAGGTCCATCTCTTTTCAAGGGTTTAAATCCAAGAGGAAATCCCACTAAGATCAAATAACATTACAGTATAGGAAGAATAAGTATATATACATACCCTATATAGACATGACAAAGAGTAAACATAAAAATCATACCTATTATGTGAGTCCTAAACTAAGGAATTTTAGGAGTAAGAAAGAGCATAAAATATACTCCATAATAATGAAATGAAATGATTATAAAAGAATGATGACAGACTTGCTTTTAATTAAAATAACACCTGCTGGATTAAGTTTCAAAGAAGTGATCAAAGAAAATACTAAGCAAAAAACAAGGCACACAGTAAGTGTTCAGTAGATCAAAACATTTAAAATGTTTCAGAGAAGTATGAGATGTAAAAGGGAAAAAAACATCGGGGATTATGTTGGGATTATACTGAAACTTGACTAAAGGAGCAACACCCCTGAACAAATAAAATTACATTAAACTAATTAGAGTTTAGAATATGAAATTGTTCAAGTTTGCTATCTCAGCTGTTTCTTTAAACTGGGAAAGAGATTAATCCATATTGTAAAAATAGTTAGTGGTTCAGAGGGCAGAAGCTATAAAATACTGCTGAAGTTTGGAGAAACAATAACAAAATCCACAAGAAAGTGCAGTCTGTGGTCCAAGTCCTTGGAAACCTTAGGCATGTGAAGACCTCTTTGTGAAGGTCCTTTTACTGGACTTGGGAGCAGCACTGCTATCGGCAAGGTGTACGTGGGTGCTTTGGGGTGTACCCAAAACCCAGGACGTTTTGTCTGCAGTTTAAGACTGATTAGTTTGACTGAAGTTAAAAACATCTCAGGCAACAGATTTATTTTCAGTTGAAGGGTATTCTTCCCCACTGCTGTTGTCTGAGAGACAGTCTTCTGTTTTTATTCTTTCAAATTTCCTCTGAAGATTTTTTGCACTGTAAACTTTCTTGCGTAGTAAAGATGTCTAGAGTTCAGTTCTGATGGCTTGCAAGCCCAATTTAAATCAATAGGGATTGTGAATGCCAGAAATTCATAAGAGGACTCCAGCACACTGAAAACTTGTGGAGGATGTTATGGCTGACTGCTGGCTCCTCTTGCTGGTGAAAGATGCTGAGGCAGGCAGGCAGCCAGCTGCTCTCCCCAGGAGGGAGTTAGTCCCTGGATCTCAGTTTGGGAACGGCTGTCTTAAATAATTTTGTTCAAATATAGTGCCTTTTATGTTCTTTCCAATTCTCTGTCCCTCTCACAATTACCATTTCACATGGGAAGCATGTACCCTTTCTTCTTGTTCCTCTCCTTTTGCTGAGATGGGCTGTCAGTGTTTCACTCCCAGTGCATTACACACTTAAACACATATATGTACGTGTGTATCCTATGGCAGAGTGAGGTAACAAGAAGTTAATTTGATCCTAAGCTTCTAGGGTTTGCACAGCAAATATGAAACAAGACTGTGCTGCATATCTGCAGACTCAACCTATTCTTATTTGTAATGTTTGAATCAACTTTTGGCTATTAAAATGTGTTTTATATGTTTGGGGTTTTTTTATAAGCATACTACATGAGACATTATGTAGGTGATCAGTATATTTTACTATCTGGTGGACAAAAGCATTTTTGACATAGTGTGAGTGCTAATTATCTCTTCCCTAAGTAAATTTTTAGCTGGCTGATGAAGGTTTTTGATATTCTGTATATCACAGTTTAAGGGCTGATTTGAAAGTCACAGCACTGCACTACAGACACTGTACTCCAGCAAACAGATGGTAGAGAACCATCAGCTGTAATCTGTGAGTAAACAAAGACAAGTGAAGTTTGGTATAGAGTTTTGAAGATGAGATGTAATTGTGTTACAGAAGTGTAAGGATGCTGTGAACTAATCTTACCCTGCCTGTACAGTAAAAAACAAGATCTATTTAATCTGGCATGATAATACCAATTTTTTTTGCTGTATTACTGAAACTTCCAGTTTTGGTGCAGTAGGAAAATCATCATGTCTGATCGACAGTTAGGAAAATGGGAATAAATGGGTTGCATGTGTGTGTTTTTTCCTTTGTGAAATACATGGGGCCACTGAATGACAAACAGACTCTGTGAAGTTGTTTACCAAGGAGAAGAAATGCATAAGACAAAAAGCCACCAGGGTCTGCACAAAACATGGAGAATACTACTGTTTTGGAAAGCGAGAGACAGCATTTGCTTCTAAAATAGAAAGGATTATGTGATTATGTTGTCTTTCCTAAACACAGACAAAAGGTGAAGAGATCACACAATATTTGTTTTTCCACCAGATGGTTTATTTGAATGTCTTTAGGGTGGCTGGGGGCTGGGGGGGATTCTCCTCCACACATAGTATGAGAAGAAATTGCAGAGGAGTGCTCAACACTCAGAGGTCAGGAAGGTGAAAGCACGCCAAAAGCTTTGCTAGGAGGCTCAAACATTTTTGTGGTTTCATGTGTTTACCTTAGCAATGATAGAAGATTTGGACAATTACCCAGCAGTCTTAACAGTGTCTTCTTGGGCAACACTACATCTCCTCTCCAGTAGTGTCACTGGGAGCCTGATATTTTGAGCATTTTCATTAAAGTGTTGTTATATTCAGGTCTGATATAAATACGAGTTAAAGAATGGTGGCTGAAATGGTCCAGCTAGAAGAGATTAACTGGAGCTTGTGGGGAGAAGAGAGAAATTGTGATGCCTTCAGTCCAGCTCAGTCCAGGTCTGCATATTTTCAGGTTGCTGCTGATTCATCACGGCTCAGAAGGGCATGCATTTTTGAAGGTTTGCTGTATGTTTTCAAGGAAATTGGTAAAAAACTTTCCCCTTTTGGGCTGCATGCTGGCATTGGAGTGCTATAGCACAAATTCTTGATTCTCACATACTCACTAAAGAGTTAATTATTTTGGTGCTTCAAAGGAAACCACATTTTTCAGTTTCTGAGTTTGTCAGTGTGAAGCAAAGGTGTCCATAAGGCCTCTTTCTCATTGCCAACTGTTTCACTTTATGGCACTTTAAATTCAGTTACACCTTCCTTTTGTTCCTTTCCTATTTGTTTTTATGTCTTCTTTTCCTTTTCATCCTTCTCCTTATTACTTCCTGATGGCGTGTTTTTCTTTTCTAAGTTCTCTGTTTTCTAAGTTTCTCTTGTCAGTGCAGTGGCAGTGGATATTCAGTTGTTTTCTAGGAGAGCCAGTATTTCTGTTTGTCTTTGTCTTCTCTTTTGTGTCTGTAGGAGGTAAATAGAAGAGGGAAACCAATTGAAAAGTGAAGTATCTCTGCTGAGAGGGAAACCCTGGGTTCACAATAGACAATATACCTGTGTTATAATGAGCTGTGGCTAGGATGCAGGCCAAAAAAAGTGTGGAGCATGAAGTGCACAAGGACAACTTGAATACACCGATTTCACAAAATAGCAGTGCAGAAACCTTGCTGTAATGAGCTTTCTCCTAGTTTTTCAGCATTTCCAAATTTGCCAAGGCTAGTAATAACTCTTCCACCACATCAGTGTCTACTATCAACTGAGGTATTTGTAAAGTGGGAAAAAAGCCCATGCCTGCAGTAGCAGGGAGAGGAGAGGTTGGGGCCTAAGAACAGAGAGACAAGTAGTTGGAGATAGTTTTTTCTCTCTTCTGTGTCTGTGGCCCAAGTTATTGGAGCAATATTCTGAAAAATAAACATTCTGAGTTAAAGGGGAACTGACTAGCTCCTGTACACGTTAATGTAGCATTAATACACCAACCCACTTGGAAAGTGAGGGAGTAGATTAACTTGAGTGTGAGAAACTGAAATTATAGGAGGTTATAGTGATGTGTGTCTGCATGACCAGTGAGTGTGGCCCAGTAGATGTGCCATGTGAAACAGCTGGTGCTCAGGCCAAGGTGTTTGCCCTGGCTGTGGCCTCACCTCGTGCATGGGATGCCTGCTGGCCCCGCAGTACCCTAGGTGCACTCCCAGGGTGCATTTTTTGGCTTACTGCTTGTAGTCTGTGCACTGAGGTTGTTCCACCTCTGTTTTAAAGTGCGCTCCTGACGCACACTAAAATGCTAATGTAGTCGTCCCCTGAGCATTCCCATTTTAAATTTGCCTTTTTCTCATTATAATGTGTTATAATGAACTAAACTGTGGTCATAAACTTCTAATATGATAAACTGTTGATCTGTTATCAAACATTGAAAAGAAGGAAGCAGTAAGAAGATAATACAGAAAAAGCCTGGGCTGCAAGGTAGCACGGGATGGTACTCGCTTGCCTGTGGGATATAGTGTAAGTCGCAGCAGGAGTATCCACACTGGGGCTGTGGTGCTGCCTACTCAGTAATAAATTATTGCTGACACTCTAAACACTGCGCAACGTATCGGCGATTCATCTTTCAATCGCCTGTTCCCACGCTGTCCGTTTTATCTCGATTGTTAATTTAATCCTGGCAGTAAATTGCTCCGCTTCTCTTAAGTCTCCCCGTCCCGCCAGCCAAGCGCGGGGGCCCTCGGCCGGGTGTGTGGGGGTACGGGGCAGCTGGGGACGGGACTCGCCTGCCCGTGCAGCCCCGGCCCTGCGGCTCCGCAGCCCCCCGGGAGTGACCGGGGGAGCGGCGGCCGCGGGGGGGCGGGAGGAGGAGGAGGAGGAGGAGGAGGCGGCGGCGGCGAATCCTCGTCCGGCT